>MNCI01005895.1:957967-1004236 GCA_015680685.1 Gnetum montanum
TTCATCCCAAGGCCAACATTGAAATCTTTCCCTTTTTTTCTCCTTTTTTCTCCCAATTTATTTTTCTAGTTTCCAAAGTTGCTAGTGCAACCCTTTTGAAAGCCATCAAACTTCTGAAAGTTAGCTTCCCCTCATCATTTCTAGCTAAGAAAATTAGCATCTTTCTAAAACCAAGATTTGGTGGAAAAATACCAACTTTGTACTTTGGTTTTTAGCCTTTTCCCTCTCATTAACATTGAATTATAAAGGTTTGATATTTCCCCCTTGCCATACCTACTGTAGAGGTAGTTAAGGGACTAGTGTGAGTGAGGTTTGTTACTAACTTTTCCAACTTTCTATTTTTTGTAAAGGGGTAAACCCCCTAACCCCCACTTACTAATTATAGAAAATGCTCCATTTTCAGCCTTTTTTATTTTCTTTGGCCATTTTCAAATTTCACTTATTGGGATCCACTTCTAATTTTAGCTTTTATGGTCTATTTTAAGCCATTTTTAATAAAATAGCCATGTCTTTCTCATAGTCAACCAAGTTGTCTTTCACCCCAATGGCAAAGGTCCTAGCCAACAAACCATGAAGGTTTATGACATCAAAAACCTTGCTATCATTGAATGAAAGTAGTCTTTGAGGGTTAGGGGGAAAATTTATAACTTTGTGCCTATAAATGAAGATTGATGAAACTACATTTGTGCCAAAATGTAGGCTGGCATGCTAATTCCATGTTTGGAAGTGGAAGCTAAAAGGTACTTTGAACTCATCCATCACAATGTCAAAGAATACATCCCTTCCCCATATGACAAAATACCCCTCACCAATATCTATGCAAGTATCCTAGCCCAATTGATTAAGATTGAGGAAGAGGATGACAAGCATATCTCAGAGGAAAAATAGGAAGAGTAGGATGAGTTTAGGATAGAATCTAAGCCCAAAAACATCCTAGAAGGATTGTTCCAACAAGAAATCACCAAGGCCATCGAGCCTTTCCCTCATGCCTTTGTTTTCTTCATGGGCATGGTACCATCATCTTCCACTCCCTCCTACCCTACCAAAATTGACCCCACATTAGTCATACTCATGCATTAATCTCAATCGATGCCACAACCAATGACCTATAATCCATCGATTTTTTTTGTCATGCAACCTCAATCTATGCAACCATCAACAGTGGTTTTCACCACTACAAACCCACTAGCCATCCATGTGGGACTCACCATGGGACTCTAAGCAACCCAAGGATCACACATCCCATTTATCCCATTCATGCCTCAAGTGCTCGCACAAACATCCTTTTCCTTGTTTCGTCCACAAACTTAGCCATGACACAACTGCTTCCTTCCATTTTGCAACCAATAGTGAGGCCACAAGTCTTACAACAAATACATAGTCATATGTTCAAACCTCAAAATTTGCATGACCACCACAAGGCCTAGATCAAGCTTTCCAAATGATCCAAGACCTGACAAAAAAGTTAAAGAGGCTTAAAGCCTCTACTTCCCAAAGTATCAAGATTATGGACTTCTAATAGGATGATCCCATTAGTCCTATGGTCCCACCCTTGACACTTCCTCTTGGTGTCCCTATCCCCTAGTTTAGAAAATACAATAGAGAAGGTGATCCTAATGCTCACCTTATAATCTTCGGATCCGAGTTCTTGCTATTATAGCCATGGCCTCATACTATCATGAGGGTTTTTTCTATGTCCTTGACTGGGAAAGCACTTGATTGGTAGTATGAACTATCTAGATGATCCATATCCTCTCTTGAGGACTTGATAGCACAGTTTGTTAACCACTTGACATATAACTTGAAGCTCGACACAATGCTTGACCAACTCATGAAGGTCAAGTAGGAAGCCCTTGAGCCCATATAGAGGTTCATCCAATGGTGGAATGGACTGCTAAATGAAATAAAAAAGCATATAGCCAACACCCACCTTTCGATAAGATTCAAGGGGGTAGCTAATGACTTTATCAAGTCCAAGATTTACTACCTTGACCCACGATCCCTTAGCCAAGTGTTCTATCATATCAAAAACATAAAGGATGTTGTGGAGGCCAACCATGACTCAGCCTACATAGCATACAAAAACCAACATACTCAGAAGGAAAAAGAGAAGAGCAAACATAACAATATGGTCATAGCAATTATATTCAAATAAGCCAAGACCACTAACCAGGGGCCATGGAACAACCCACCCAAGGCCTCGACTAATAATTATAATAACTAATCATCAACCTTTTGGGCCACTGCATCAACTACAACTAGGCCAAATCTTGATTGGAAGAATCGTAGCAGGTACACCACTTTACCTTTAAAGCCATCTGAGTTTCTAGATTAACTATTAAAGGGTGGGTGCATGCAATACAAATAGATAACCAAAGCTACTCAAAAGAAACACAAGAAACTATGAGAAATAGCTAAGGATCCCACTTGAGTAACAAAAAGGATGATCCTTAACTACCTAGGTACTTTACACTAGACTACTTTTGCCATTATCAACTACTTAGCTATAACATAGATTTCTACCTTGCAATGAAGGATGACTTGTAGAAAATGATAAATAGGGGAGAGCTATTCCTATATGCTTTGAACCCATTCCAATCCATAAATCAATTGATGCAAGTATATCCATTGAATGCTAATAACAGCCTTATGTTATTTTAGCATTCAACATCAATGACAATCGAAGACTAGTCAGGGAACCATTCATGATCTGGGTATCCCCTCATGATGAAAGGACCTCTTCAACTTCCACCAACTCAAGACCCCCTACCATCACAAGAATCTCTAAGGAAACCTTTTGTCATTAGGGTTCCCCAACCTAACACAACCCCACTAGCCATAGCCCAACCAACTAACATGACCACACAATGACCTCTTGTGGTGGCCAATGATACTTCCTCTTCCTTACAACCAATGACTGACAATCAAAAGACTTCAATGAAGTAAAGGAAGAAGCATCAGCAAAAGCCTAGCAACAAGGATGATAAGTAGATGAATGAATGAAAGGAAGTGGGTCCACCAAAGCCCACTCCCCTATTTGCTATATCCATGACCTCCTCTACTTAATCCACTTCATCCAACAATCCATAGGAGGACCCTAAAGTCTATAACCAAAAGAAAGAGGAGAATTTCTAGTAGCAACCACCTAAGGCTAAAGTTCACATTTTGAGATGCATAGAGGAAGTGAAGCACAATTGAGAACAACATGCCCATGGCCAATGATAAAAACATCCTCAATGTAATGAATTAGGTCAAATAATCTCTTAAGCAAAAGAATACAACTACAAGCTTATATGACTTGATCATGAAATCTACCACATATCATGAGGTGCTAGTCAAAATGTTAACTTCCATCTTCATGAATAAGGACATCCTTACTAATAAGGAATCCATCCATCTAGTGATGGTTCCTCCCTCATCAAGGAAGGAGAAGTCAACATCCCTAGTATCTCACAATAGAAAAATCAAGGCCAATCCCCAAAATGATGAAGTAACTAAGGGATCTCTATTAATAACCATACATGTAGAGCAATTTAAAGTGCATCGGGTGCATGTTGATGATGGAGCTACAACAAATGTTATTCTGTGCACTATCATTGAACACTTGGGCTTAACAAAATAAATACAGCCTACAACAACCATAGCTCTCAAATCCTTTAATAGGTCAAGGGTTGTTGTTAATGGGTCTATCTCATTAGACTTTGTGGTAGGGGAGAAATTCCCCATAACCACCAATTTCTTGGTAGTAAAGAAGACACTATGGTTCAACCTTATCCTCTAAAGACCTTCATTGGCTTAATTATAAGCTATGTCCTCACCCATCTACCAAGAGATTTACCTTCCTTATGAGGAAGGTTAAATCATCATTCATGGTGATAGCATGGTTTCCCTAGCTATCAACAATTTGAACACAGAGCATGGATCTAAAGTGGAACTTTAAGAGAAACCTCCAAACCACAAATTCCACCAACCCAAGAGAGAGTAGAAACCTAAGAATAATAATGATGGGTAATAGGATGTGTCATGGGATGAACTTCCATTCAACATCATTAATGAAGGGGATGTTGAGTACAAACTTATGGAGAAATGGCCTTATACATTTCTTAACCTTTCAAAGATTAGGAAGAGCCTACATAAGTAACATGTACTCCTACTTCTTCCATGCCATGCCCTTATGACCTTTATAGCCATTTGTACCAAAATGATTTAGCCTAAGGTTTTGCTTTGTTAACTAGTTATTACCTTTTTTCTTATGTTTTATTTTACTGTTTATACATATAGCCTAGGAGTCTATTTTATTTGCATTTCCATTTATTATGGCCTTATTTCTTTCTTTTCTTCTTTCTTTAGCATGATATAAACTAAAAAATCATAAGGACTTTAAAACATAAAATCTCTAAAAAATATAAGTTTCTTTTCAACCTTAGTCAACTAAGAGTTAAACTTGCAACATGGCCCACCATGGCCTTAAACTAGCAAAGAAAACCACATAACATGGCCTACCATGGCCTTAAACTAGCAAAACAATACAACTTGTGCCTGCCATGATCTAAAACTATCAAATGTTTCTTTTATTATATTTTTTAAGCCTATTATTACATCGATTAGTGGTTTAATTTTATAATTAAAAATGTTAACATTTCCATTCATAACATTTATAACATTTACAATGCTTACTAGAAGAACATATATAGCCAAAAAATTACATTTAAAGTGTCTATAATATACATAATCATGGCCACACTGTGTGGAAAAATTTCCAAAAAGTAATAACAACCATTTATAACATAGTCTTGGCTAACGATAGCCATCAACATAAAAATAAAAACAAATAGCCAACAAGAGGTAGATGAAGGATGCTAAGGGGCATCCCAAGGAGAAAGTGGTGGATCATTTCCACCCTCACCACTAGGGTTGTCAATGTCTCCTGGTACCTAAAATACAATAACACATAGCTAGTTAGTGACCAATATCCAAAATTGTAACTTAAAACAAAAACTAAAACATGAAATGCGTCAAACCTATGGGGACTCCAGCTCCATGATTTTTGGAGGTAGATGTGGAAGGCCATCCTCTAAAAAATGGAGGATTTGGTCTTCTGTCATGTTGACCCAATTAATATCCCAAAGATCAATGCCAATGAGGATGCTAGTCCTATCTACTGTGATCCAAGTAGGTGGCTCCTATATAATAGTAGATACAAAGGTCTCCCCAACAATAATGCTAATCTGAGGAGTAGGGGATTTCTCCACTATGAAAGTATCCTCAAAGAGCTAATAGACTCTCTACCTACATCCCCTAAATGAATAGCTCTCTCTTGCATTGTTTAACTAACTCTTCTTTGAGCCACTTTAGGTAGGCCTCGCAATCATCCTTATACTGCCGCTTGAACCTTTTCTTTTTCTACCCCACTCTAGGACCCAAGCACAATGGCCTTTTCAATCCTTAACCTTCGAGGAGATGAGGTTAATCTACATCTAATGTTCATCCATCTCATGTCATAGTAACACCTTGTCCTAGATGGCATGCTAGTAGCAGGTCCACATGATCTCTTTGGTCTGAAATTTCCCTTAGTTAGCCACTTGGGCTTTCATAAAGGCCTTGTGGTCCTGAAGCTCTCTAATCATATCCTACTGCCATTGAGTTTCTTTCTTAAGGTAATAACCTACTTCCATAGGAATTTTTTGGACCTCTCTAGCTTCCATGAAGTTTTGGCACACAACATTGCTAGATTAGTAATAGTCTTGTACAACTTCAAGGGTATACTAGAGAAATTGGAGGGAAGCTTTGGCAAGGACTCAATCTCCATGTCTCAACTAGGATCCCACTCCATAGAAGGTACTACACAAATAACATAATGTACAATCTAAGATAGCCATAACATAAACACCACCTATGACATAGCAAAATAACTAAAGTGTAGAAAACAAAGTTCTTAACTATTTTAGGTGGAACTTTATGCAACTAGTTGATGATGTCCTAAGCCATCCTACACATAAACTCCACAAAATCTAGGACCTCTACCCATGGTATCACATGAAACTTAGGGACAAGGGCCTAAATTGGTGGCTCATAAACTACTATAAGCATAACAATAATCAAATGGCTAGGATGAAAACCAAAATTAAAGCAATAGCATATAACAAGAAGCATAAAGACATGTGCATACCTAGCACCTCCTCCTCTTCCTATGGGATGATGATGGGGATGTTCTTGATACTACCTCATTGAAATAGATTTCTAGATCAACATTGACAAATCTTGTAGCCTCATGCTATTATAAGAGTGCCTCCTTGACATGCCTTTTCTCCTCCTTGACTATGGTAGCTACATGTCTCTGTGCCTCCTCCTCTGTGGTAGCTTAGGCTATCATGACCTAACACTTGTCTACAACCATAGCACATAGAAAATTGATTAGCACTAGAAATCATAATGTAATCGCCAAAAAATAAATAAAGGTTACCTATGAGCTTGGTCCTAGCTTCCCCTTCAACTTCTCTATGTCACTGTTGTGCCTCCAGGAAACTTGCTAGGATCATGAGGAGCTCCTCATCCAGGCTATCAAGGGATTCACATTTTATAGCATCAAGACCCTTGGTGATAACTGATAGTAAATCCTCCATCCCCTCTAGTGGGTTCTAGGCCTACACTGTTGGATAAATGTGCTTTATCCAAGGTCTAGAAAGGTGGTCTGGGTCTTGGGCAACCCATCGCTCATTCTTCCACATCACCTAGAACTCTACAAACTTATTCAAATAACCTAAAAAATGAAACATTCATGTGGATTATGATATAGGTATCCTCATGGAGTTTGAAAATCTCTTCTTGAAGTCTAATAGCCAAAGCAATCATCCAATTGAACTTGATGTCATCTATTAGGACCTTCTTAAAGGTTCACCCCTACGTGATGTTGATCACCTTCTTTTGTGATAATATTTTAGGAAATGCATGGGACCTAAACAAAGGATGTGATGCCTTTACATCAAGTTTTATAAAGCTATCAATGGAAATTCCAAAGTGGTCCATGCTAGCATCAAGCCACTCCAAAACTTCCTCACGATGACCTGCTTCCTTCATTATTGTGGTGACAACCTTTGCCCCATCAATGGGGATACCAAATAAGTTGCAAACGGTGCTCTCATCAATCACTATGGAAACTAGTACACCTTGAATGGTGGTGTAAAAGTGATTGACTTCTTCATTTAAGCAGTCAATGACATTTAGCATCTCTACAATGGGGATGAAAGGGATAGGTGCCATAGATAGATCAAGTAAACCTAAAAGCTCAATTTTTGCTTGAATGTACCTGCACATCTATCCCCTCAACCACTCCTATGTTGGTACCACCTCACCAAAATTCAAGATGAGGTTATCCTCATGACATCCTGCAAGTGCTAAGGTGACATTAGTAGAGGTGGAGGATCTTGTAAAGCAACAACCAATGTTTAGCATCAATAGAAGCAAGTCTAAGATGCAATAGAACACTTAGAATTTTCATAACCATAAAACATTAGAAGCTATAGCCTTTATGTTCATCTTTCTTCTTCTTCTTCAATGTGGTTTAAGCAAAGGTACTAGCTACTAGGTTCTAATCCAAGGAGCACTTGAAGCCCATCCACCAATTATGTATCATCCTCTCATCCATACACTTCTTGTAAACAAGGTTGAATCTACTAGTATATTCACCAAAGTTTCCTCTTAACTATTCATACATAATAGTTCTAATTTGGTGGGCCTTGGTGAATTCATCTAGGATAGATTGAGTCATTACCAAGGTTTGATCATTAGTGATCAAGCCTTGATCATTGATCCTATACCTACAACAAATTCACAAAATCGATGAAGTTAGGAAAGCTAGTTTAGCCAATAAAGTTAAAAAATATAAAAATACTACAACAACCATGCTTACTCTTGTAGATGGAACATGGTGTCAAGTGGATTCTGGAACAATGTGTGGGCTCTATAAGCCACCATTAACATATTATCACCATTATACTATCTATACTCTGGCATAGTCTAGATCTTCGTGAGGAAGCATGGACTAATTGTGTCTACAGTTCCCCCTACTATCTTAGGAGGTGCATTGTCAATAATAAACCTAGCAACCAAACTAGATGCCTAAGGCATTAGTGTCTCCACTATGACCCTAGCCACATCCATAAACAAGTGTGACCATAGCATCACACTAAAGTTTTAAAGGATGTAAGCAAGGAATTCTCTTGTCCCTAGCTAGAACCACAATGAGAAATTGTTCAAGGTCATATTGGATAGATGGGTATTGGCCTTGGGATGGCCAATGTAGCATAGGATGCCAACTAACTTTACATTGATGAGTATGGGCTTCAAAAAGACCCTACATGGCAAAGCAAAAATATTAGAACTAATCAAAACTTTTTAACAAGTTTGTAAAAACATTCTAGTTAGGGATGAAATTAGCCTCTATAAAAAGCTCTAAGGTGTTTATTGAAAGTTTCTTAAGAAATTCGTGATAGCACAATTACAACCTTTTATAGCCTCATACATTAGCCAAAACATTATAGCCTAAATAGCATATCAAGTGACACAACCAAATTTAGAGCCTAGAAAATAGCCATTAGCATAAACATTACCAAAAATAGAAAAAATTACTTGTAACCTTCAAAAAAAATTTAGAACATGATAGACATTTTAGAACATTTCCAAAGACATGAAAGTTAATAAGAGAAGCCTCTACACATGTCAATCACATCCATCTCCAAAGGGGTAAATTTCTACAACCAAAATTTTACCTTATTCACACATCATTAATAAAAATTCATCTAAGCTCTAATTTTAGTGATTCCATCATAGAAGGAATCCTAAAATCATAAGCCTTTCAACCATAGCCATTACAACCATGGAAAACATAACCACATTTACACCAAGCATAACCAAAATTAGCAAGAACTATATCTATCACCATTAACCCCATTCCACATAGGATTGGAAGAAAATTTGCCAAAACTTAGTTTGAGCTCCAAACAAAGTGATTCTACCACTACTTGAAAGCTTAAATCAAGCTCTACATTCCCATACTTAATAATAATTCCAAACCCTTTTTTTTCAAAAAAAAATTCATGAATTTGAATGAAAATATAAAAATGGCATAAACCCCTTTTTGACACAAGTCTAATAAAAAATTCATTTCAAATCCAAAAAAAGTGATTCCACCTCTGTTGGAAAGCTGAAGCCAAGACCCACCCATCCATAACCAAAAATTAGCCAAAACCTCTACCATTACATTAGGAAAATTCATGAATTTACATGGAATTTTGAAAAATGACATAAAAAACCTAACTACATAACCTCATGAAAATGACCATAAAATCGTCTTTATTAACCCAAATTGAATGAGAAGGTAGCCATTGGAAAGCTTAAACATAGGGCTACAAACTTATGCATTAAATTTTACAAATATGTAGCTATTTACTTAGGGTAAAATACATGATGTTGCTTACTTTTTTCATGTAAAAATCACCAAAAAGCTAAAAATTCATAAAACCCAATTAAACATAGCCATAAAAAATAGTGAAAATAGCTAAAATAATTGATACCCATTTAAAAACACATCAAAATAAGGGGGAAATATTTTTTTGAAATACTTCATCCTAGATCTAAGAAAAATGGCCCTACCCACTGTGCCTTGCACCCCTCCTCACCCCCCTCCCTCTCGAAAAAACTTTTTGGAAAAAAGCATGAAAATAGCAAGCCTAATTTTAGAAACCAAATATACCAAGGCCAAAACAATGAAAAAATCATAGATATACATAGAAATAGCTAAGATAAGTGGTAGTATTTTATCATAATTTTTTTCTACTCCCTCTATTAGCATAGATTTAAAGAAAATGCCCCCACACATGGCAAGAAAAATAAGAAAAATAGCTAGAAACCAAAGCAAAAATGGTTAGAACTGCCTACCTTGGAGTAGTAATAGAGGAATCCTAGATTGAAATGTGTATATAGCCCTAATAGGTCCCTTGAATGCTTTTCTATCTTTAGAATTCTTAGATTCCAACTCTTTCCTCCATGCTACTTAGGCACCATTGCAAGCCCAACGCTGGGAATGGTTGAAGTGTGAGAAGAATAGGGGTTCAACGCTAGCTGTAGGGAAGACTAGGTGTTTCCATGTCGACAATTGATGTTTTCTACTGTAAAAATATCTTCTAGAGCTCTCAACCAATGCACTATTTATGTAGAATGATGATTATGGTTGAAACTTATGAAATTTCATAATAAAAACCACATCTAAACCTAAATGTCCATGTCTAAGCCTCAATTGCCAATTGAATGCACCATGACTCCCAGTGCACTAAAGTGCAAAGGGGGGAAAGTCTGAGTGGGAAATAACTTCACTTTTCAAATTTTAAAATTTTTGGGCAATGGGTCCCACCAAAGGCCTTAACTCCTAGCTTGGAAATTGCATCAACGTTGGGTTTTAATCCTTTGAACACATAAAGCCATAACCAAACCTTAAATTCCATGCATTTACATAGGGGATATCATGCCCAGCATGGATACATAACTCTCACTTCATAAAAACCATTGAAACATAGCTATTTTGCCACTTTTAGTAGCTAAAATCTACCTTCTTCAACCCTAAGTTCCCAAGAGGGGATAGACATTGACAAAACTAGATAACTTGGGTTTCCATGCTAGGGTAACCATACCCAACATGGAAGAAGGGGGTAACATCCATTCTTATTTCCCAACACCCATCTAGTCCAAGTTTGACACTTGGAGTAGACCCACATAACTTAAAACCCTTCCAAGCACCCCTGGAAACCCTAGAGCCTCACCAAACCTTGTCAAAAGTGGTCAAGACTTTCAGATTTGGTAGTTCCATCCTAGGGAAGGCCTTATCACACTAGGAATCACAACCCAAGCATGGGTGGATGGGGGGAAGATAAAATTTTCCCAAATTGACTACCTAGTAGCCATTTCTCACAGCCTAGTACCCCCTCATAGTCTTTGGTAACCTAGATTGATCCTTAGACAAGTTGATATTCCATTCATGGCTTTTTCCATGCTAGTGAATCATCCCTTCATGTTGCCTAGTGTGGATCTAATTTGGAAACCTAGTAAAATGCAAGAAAATCTAAGTTATAACCCAAAACATTCAAATAACTTATCTTGGAAATCCCTAGACCCTATTGAAACTCTCTGGATCTTTCAAAAACCACAAAAGTAGTTTAAAATGGCATGAAACTAGCATCCCTTTCTCATCCATGCTAGGGCCATCATGCCCAACATGAAAGAAGTGAAACGAGATTACATGAGCCACCTAGGAGCCTCAAAACTAATGGATCTTAACACTGAGCATTGACCTTCACCACTGAAAACACCAAAGGATGACATGCATGGTCAATTGGATATTGAACTAGTGTAGATCTAACTTTCTTGGATCTTCCATGATTCCTAGTGTGCAAACAAGGTGGATGGAGCTAACAAGGTCAGTGGGGAATCCCAAATGCAAGAAAACATCATCAAATTGACTAGTACTAATGTTGGAACCTTGACAGCCACTAGAATGTCAAACATTAACAAAACTCAACTCTCTATGGTTCTTCAACACTGAGCATCCCATTCCTAACATGGATGAAAGGGGGAAAGCCAAAACTATTAAATTTTTCATGCAATGTGACTTCCAAAAGCAACCCAACCCTTTCAAAAGTCATCTATAATAGTTTAAACCTACCCCCCTTGGATTCGACATGTTAAGGAGGATCCCATCCATGCTAAGAATCCTAGCATAGGGAACCCTAAAACCCTCTCAAAGCCCTCAAAGTGACTATATTTTGACTTGAGGCATTAATAGTCCACATTGGCGACCCTATGGACATACATGCATAAACCAAACTATCAAAAATTAGTAAAAAAAGGCATAGCTTCCTAGTTCCTCCACACTATAACCCACCTCTTCCATACTAGCTAGCATGGATGTAGTGGTAAAATTTATGGGGGGGGGGGGGGGGGGGNGGGGGGGTAAGGGGGCACTCAAAAATAGCCTTTAGGTACCTCAAACAAACATTGAAAAGCCTTGTGTACATCCTAGGACCCCGTCTACTCATCATAGAACCCTTAGACTCTTCAAAATTAACCATGAATAGTTAAAATGATGGGCCCCTTAATATTTCACACTAAGCACAAGAAACCTAGCATGGAAGAAATGGAGGAAGCTTAAAACCCATTTACCAACCATTGAAACAACCAATTTTTAACACTGGGCATCAACAATCAACACTAATAGCCTTAGAGACCCATATGAATGACCAGAAATGACAAAAAAATAGTAGAAAACAAATTTTCTTTGCTCTTCCACACTGGAAGCCACCTCTTTCATAGTATTCAAAATGGAAGAAATGGAGAAAGCTTCCAAAAAACCTAGAAAACCTCCAAATTAACCAGTATTAACCTTAAACCCTAGTCCTTGACCCTAGCAAGCCTAGGAGCACACATGCATAATTGATTGAGGTCAAAATTGGTCTAGATGTAAGATTTCTGATTCCTCCATGTTGGGGAGTCTCTCTTCCATACTATTCAACATGAAGAATGAAAGGGAGACATATTTGAGGCTCATAGACACCTCAAAATAACATCAAATGATCTTACATGCATCTTAGAACCTTGTCAACACTCACTAGAGCCTTCAAACCTTATGAAACTGATTCCAAATGGCCAAAAAGCTACTCCCCCTAGTCTTCCATGATAATCGTAGCATTTCCAATGTGGAAAATGAGGGAAAATCAAAAACATTCAAAACTACCAAATTTTGATCTAAAACCCTAGCTCTTGATCCCAGTAACTCTAGGAGCTAACATGCATAGATGATTGTGACCTGAATTGGCCTAGATATGATATTCTTGCCCCATCCCTTCTAGAGAAGGTTCCTTCCATGTTGAGCAACATGGAAACAAAGGGGGAAAGCTACTTTTCTACTTTTGATGGCAAGATGACATTATCGAAGACCAAAAATCGATGTTGAAGAGGCCTAGGACCTCATAGCCATAAAATTATGTTTCTTTGACCTCATTTTAGTCTCCAAAATTTATTTCCCCCAATATTTCACACTAGAGTAACTCCCCCAATGTGGAAATAGGGGGGTAAGACCTTAGGTACCCTTGACTGGCCTCCAAACATGATCAAAATCAACTAGAAACTTGCAAAATCATGATCTACAACCATAGGGGCCTAGAAATATAAACAATGTGCTTCCAAATCATCCTAAATCCATGGAACAAGTGTTCCCCTATTCCTCCATACTATGGATGCTATGATTAGTCTGGAAGAAGTGGGAAAGCCATTTCAACATTTTTGACACCCAAAATTTACTCAAATAGTCTCAAAATGAAGCTAGGGGATGCACAACTTCCAGATTTGGATTCTGGCTACCTCTTTGACCAAGTTTGATATTTTTTTACTTGGATTTTGGTTTTCCATTTTCATAAACCTTTATTCCATTCTATTCAAGGTGGAAGTAGGGGTGTTAAACTCCAAAACCTTCTTTCTGGCCTTTACCAACCTCTGAAGTGCCTAATTTTAATAGCTTTATCCCTATGCTAGCTTAGGAAGGCCCCAAAACCTTAATTTTTGACCTCTGGATGCTCCAAAATTCACTTTCCTTAGTTTCCACACTAAGGGTCCCTTCTTCCATGCTAGCCAACGTGGAAATAAGGGGGCCCAGCATGGAACCCTTAAAACTCTTAATTTTTGGATCTAAATAGACCAAAAATAGCCCTAATGGATGTCCAAACTTACTTAGTAGCCTTGTAGCCTTAAACCAAGGCCCTCTAAGGCCTAAAACTAACAAAATCTAACTCTTTCTAATCCATATTAGCAAAATTTGACAATATGTAGCCTATTTTTCTTAATTTAGCCTTATAACGTGATGTTTTGACTTAGTTTTGGCCTTGTGTTGCATTAGTAAACTTTTTGGCCTTTTTTTGGCCTTTACATACCCTTACATTTTCCTTTTTTACATTATTATAGCCTTATTTACCTTTTTTAAGCCTTTGATTGGTATCAGGCAATGGGGTTTGACTTTCCCTTGCAATTGTTGGATACCATGTGACCATGGCCCATTATGGCCTTAAACTAGCATCATCACCCACTATGGCCTTAAACTGGCATCATGGCCCACTGAGGGCTAAAACTAGAAAAATTATGATCCTTGTTAACCATTTGTAGCCTTATTTCTCATACTTTCCTTTTTTGGCCTGGGTTTAACCTTTATTTTTCCTTTATTGCACTTTTTTTCTTGTTTTTACCTTATTTATAACCTTAGATAACCTTGTTTACATTAGAATAGCATGAATTTGCATAATTTTATGGCATTTTAGCATTTTTTATTCACTTTTACCTAGGTGCCACTTAATATGCTTTTGGTTGACATGTATGATCAAAGTACGAGTACCTAGGAGTACATTAGTCTACCTTTGAGCCTAAGTGGGCCTCACAGTGATGTAGAATAGTATATTAGCCCTAATTGCCTAGATCTTGAGCCTGAGAGTCTTGTCAACTAGGTAGTCTTGATAGAGAAACCTTTAGAATGGCCTAAAAACCTAGTAAAGACCCTTGACTTAGAGGTGGATAACATAACTAAAGACTCTCTGGTTGAGGTTCCTACCACAACACATAGTGGTGAGGAGAAAACCCTGAAACTAAGTTCCTCACTAGAACCTCAATAGGCTCAAGATATCACCAAGGTCCTACAAGGCAACATTAAGATCACTGCCTAGTCATATGAAGATATGTCAAGCCTAGACCCACATTTGGGCTAGCATAGCATCATACTTGATCCTATTATTAGACTAGTTAAGTAAAAAGTGTGCAAGATTATATTTAATTTGGCCTTGGTAGTTCATGATGAGATCTCAAATCTATACCAAGCTAGTTTTATTAGGGCTATCAACTAAGCAGAATGGATGTCCAACATAGTGGTAGTGCCTACCAAAAATGGGAGTCACCATATTTGCATTGATTTTCAAGATCTAAATATAGCAACTATTAAGGATGACTTTTCTTTACCTAGTATTGATCAACTTATGGATACTACAACCAAACATGCCTTATTGTCCTTCATGGATGGATTCCTAGGATATAACCAAATTAGGATCAACCTAGAATGTAGGAGCAAAGTACCAAAGAGCAATGACATATATATTTAGCGATTACATGTTAGGTTTTCTCAATGATTACATAGAAAATATAGTCATTAAGTCTAAAGTGGTTGATGACCATGCTAATGACCTAGACCTTGTGCTTAAATGATAACTCAATTATGAGCTTAGGCCCAATCCTAAGAAATGTGTCTTCGATGTCAAGACAGGTAAAATGCTTGGCTTTATAGTATCTAAGTAGTGATACATGTTGATCCTAATAAGGTTAAGGCCATATCCAAATTAGTAGTGCCTACCAACCTTAAGAAGCTTTAGGGCTTACAAGGTACATTATAGTTTATTCATATGTTTATCACTAGGCTTACAGATAAATTACAGCCCATGTAGCACTTACTTAAGAAAGGGGTTCACTATGAGTGAATGGCTCAATGCCAAGAGGCTTTTGAAAACCTTAAGCAAGAGTTGGCATAACTATCAACAATGTATCCTTTACAAGAGGGTAAATCGTTTTACATATACCTTGCCATCTCCAACACATCCATTTCCTCTCTACGCATTTAGAAACATGATGAAAAAGCAAAGATGCCAGTATACTACCTTAGTCATAGATTAGTTCCCCATGAGACTTGATACACTAAAGTGGAGAAGTATTTTCTAGCACTAATCTTCTCATTGAAGAAGTGGAGACACTATCTTTTCAAAAAGTAAGTTAACATCATTTGCAAAGACAAAGTGCCCAAAGCAATACAGACTAATGTTTATGAAAGTAGTCTTCTAGCCTGATGAAAAGCCATAAATATGGAGTTTGATCTTCATTACATCTCTCAATCCTCAAAGAAAGGTTAAGCTATAGCTATACAACTCACAGTTTCACCTATTGATGACCAAGTAGCCAGAAATACTAAGTTCCCTAATGGGCACATTAACATCATTAGCTAAGTACCCAAGGATTATGAGGTGGTCATGTACTTTAATGGAGCTTCAACTACCCATGGAATCAATGCCACTACCATCATAACATTTCCATCTAGTGAAATCGACTCCTTTGCCTATCATTTTAACTTTCTGTGTGCTAACAACATAATGGAGTATGAGGGTTTAATCAGAGGGATGATGGTAGCTTGAGACTTAGGAATTAAGTGCTTAATGATCAAGTCAATTCATAACTTGTGGTTAACTAAGTAACTAAGGTCTATGCATTTAAATCCAAACACTTGCAACCTTATTATGACCTAGGGAAGCAACTAGTACAACAGTCTATAGACATTGATATCCAACATATACCTGGAAATAAGAATGTTATAGTCAATGCAATCGCAATATTAGCCCTTATTGTTACACCATATGTGTTTAGTAAGTTATCCATCATAATTGTAGATTGTGCTATTCCCATCACATAGAACACTGAGGATACCTTTTTGGTCATTGTCCATACTACTCTTGCTAGGGAGTGGTATGACGATATCAAATTTTACCTTATGCATGAAGAATCCTCACAAGGCCTAACTACTACTCAAAAGGACACTGTATGCAAACACTTGAAGTTGTATGTCATCGTAGGTGATAATACATGATGTCAACAATCCTATGATGGCATATTAATAAAGTTCCTAGGTAAAATTGAAGCTAGAATAGTCCTAGGGAAGGTTCATGAGGGTGTTTGTGGAGGACATACAGGACCTAGAGCTATGGCAGCTAAAATGAGATGGTTAGGCTACTACTAGCCCCATATGAAAAGTGATGTGACATGTGCCAATGGCATAGTAACCTGATACACATATCACCAATTGAGTTTCATGCAACTTAGATCACTTGGCCATTTCAACAATGGGGGTTGGATACTATTGGACCTATAACGCCTAAGTCTTCTAAAGGTCACAACTTCATCATTATGATAATCGAATACTTTACTAAGTGGGTTGAAGCTATTTCCCTAAGAAATACTACATCTAAGCAAGTCTACAAATTTATCCTAGATAACATTATAGCCCATTTTGGCATACCCATAACCATAGTTATAAACAATGGATCAAAATTTAGCAACCATGAAATGAAAGATTTCTATCACAACCTAGGAATTAAGCATTCTTTCTCATCATCTTATTACCCTCAATCCAATGGACAAGAAAAAGAAAGTATCAAGGGCATCATCAACTTACTTAAAAAGATGCTCAATAATAGTAAGTGCAAATGGCATGAGTAGCTCATCCATGCACTTTGGACCTATCATACAACTTACCACATGGTAACTAGTGCAACCCCATATAGCATGCTCTATGGTTCTAAAGTAATTTTACCTCTTGAATTTTAGGTGCCATCACTCCAAGTAGCCTTGAATAACTTCATCAATGATGAACAAAATAAGGAGTTGTAGACAGTTTCCCTAGACTCAATGGAAGAGTAGCATATGAAAGCATGCACTCACATTGAATAGTATAAAGAGAGACAGAAGAAATAGCATCACCATAACTGACCATGCATAAGATCAAGGAGGATGACTTGGTCCTCAAAGCCATCTGTGATCATGTAGATAAATTCTTAACCAACTAGAAAGGGTCCTTGCTTGTTACCAAAGCCTATGAGAATGGAGCATTTAGGATAGCTAACATGAATAAGAATGAGTTATCCAATACGGTCAATCATTCCTATCTGAAGACATATTACATGTAGCCAATGATCATCAACAAGTGAGCTTGCTTACAATGGCCCACCAAGGCATAAAAATGATACATAGCCTACCAAGGCATTAAATTGGTACCATGATACACTACAACCTTAAACTGGCACCACGACTTACCAAAGCCTTAAACTAGCAAACTTGGTAACCTAAGTAGCTTGGTTTTATCATTTCATGTGGCCTATATATGCATTATAATGTTATAACATGCTTTGTTTACTTGGTATTCTTGTCCTCTTGGTGTTGTATTTGCTGGATGAAGCCTGAAGCCATCGCAAGGGTGCAACTCATTATGGAAGCAAGTCACCACATGACCTTAATGTGTAAGATTTGGTAAGTTTATCCTACTATGTCAAAAGTTCTTGCATCATTTCCGTCCATCTAGCACCACTACTTGAACCTAGCCTTGTAACCTTATTATTACCTTTCATACCTTGGATAATGATGTTAACCAATATTTAACATTCATGCACTACAGCCATATCTTCACCATACTCCATCTTCAAGTCCACTTGAATGTAACATAGCTCATTCAATTGGAAATCACTAAGTCCATCAAACATAACAAATCTCATTCAATGGGATAACCAACAAGTTCGTTGAGTGTAACACAACTTACTCAATGGCAAAACCATGTCAAATTAGCCCTAGCAATGAGACCTAATGAAGGCCTCACCCCATAAAAAAATGAGGAAGCAAATTGCAAGAGGCTAAGTGACCAAATAAAGCCTCAAAGCCCAATGGCCAAGGTAACTTTGGAGCAAAGTGATTGGATCCTCAAACACATTTCCCAAGTGACCAGCACTTCAAAACATGTTAATACCATGTTTTAGCCATGATGTTAAGACTTGGAATGCATTGTTACCCTTCATAACCATTTCTTTGCAACCTTAACATCATCATAGCCTTATCCCAACATCACAAGCACTCTTCGACATGGTTTGACATGACTAGATCAAGTGTGGAAAGGGTACATTGGTGGTGGACTTGTAGTGGTGTTTTGTATTTCTTGTTAGTGCCTCTCAAGTCAATCCTCGAGACACCAATAAGAGGGACCATTGAAACACCAACAAAATTTGCATGTTATAACAAATTTTCATCATGTAGCCTTCACCCCATGGAACTTGAGGTAAAAATTCATTGTAAAATGTAAAGATTTTAACTCATGGTGGCCAATTTGACATATTTCATACTTTTGGGTCTAAAAATACCTCATAATTGGTCAAATCCTCATTCCCCAAATGAAAAAGTTACCTAGTATCTATATTTGGGCATGGCAGGATCAAAAATGTCTTTTGTGATGCCAAAAATAGTAATTTGATGGTTTTTATGGGAGATATACACTTTTCTATGCTTGAAACACCTGCAGGAGGTAAATCTCACCTATCCCCAACATGGAGGGCCGCGCTGGAACACTGAGAGATCACCAAGCATACAACCTAACCCCGGATTTGTGCGAGGGCCATGCTAGAGTAAATAGAAATGGGGCACCCTGAACAGTCTGGTCAATCAAACAGGGACTTAATTGATGTACAATAACCTTTCATAAACATTTTTTTAAAATATGTTATCTGCAAGTTGAATGAGGAGAAACAAGTGTAAACCAATGGAGAATAATGAAAAATATGATAATAGCAAAACAAAAATGAAGCAGACTTGAGTAAGAAAGTGCATCGTTCGAAGATCGAGGGATTTGATCTTTGCTTGGCTGAAGGTGTACAACTAATACGCAGTGTGGATAGGCATAGCTTGCAATGAAGTGGTATGGTCATAGCTCCTTGAACTACTATCAATAGTTTGCTAACTTGAACCTTCTGCTTGCTAGTATCCTTGCCAAAGCTAATCACCAGGGAGCCAAAATTCCAATCTTCAAAGCCAACTACCAAAAAGGTGATTCTCAAAGCCAACAATGCCAAAAGCTAACCACGCTCAAAAAAGCCAATCACACTAACAATGCCAGAAGTGAACCCCTTGAACATTGTTTGCTATGGTATTTATAGGACCAAGAGCAAGAGAAAAATGTGGTTTGGACGCCATATGTCCTGGGTCCCACAGAGTGCAAACATGACTATGCCATGCTGTTTTGTAATGCTGGATGTGAAACCTACTATGTTGTGACCATACCATTCAAGCTGCATGTGCTAGAGTCCAATGAGCTACCATGTTTATTACAAGGATTGTCAATAGTGAATGCAAAGTAGAGCCTGTGCTCTGGGACTATGTCTTCCTTGTGTAGGGACAACTTTGGGGATAGTTAAGGGGTGCAAAATAAAGAAAGCTTTCTAATCTTATCTTTTGAAGATATGTCGGGATGAGAGTAACCATTGCCAACAAGTTCTGGAGCCAACCAAAGATATATTGAGACTTTCATGTGAGTGTTACACTATTTATGCTGCCCAGCGTATTGGGGTAGCATAAACACCTGCACGCTATGTTGTGCTATGCTACATAGCATAGCGTAGCCACTAGTCTTGAAAGAAATCTTGCCTGAAAGCCAAAAATACCTATTTGAGGACTAACTAGACAAGAAATTGTGACCCTATCTTTCATGCCAAAAGGTCTTGGGACCTGCTGAGTTCATCCTTGGGATGCTTTGGTGCTTTGTATCCTTGCTACGCTATGCAGCGTAGCATAGTGTAGTAGCCATTGTAACATGAATTCCTATCTAATTTGCAATACTTTGTTAAGAAAATTTACTTGAAGCCTAAGGGCGAAGTGGAATAAGAAATCTTGAAGGCCAAAGTATGGCCAAGTGCAATTCTCTTGCTAGAACCACTTGGCAGAGAACCTTTGTGCATTCTGTCCCTGCTATGCTGTGCTACACTACATAGCATAGCACAGCGTAACACCCAATTTGGCTCGAATTTTATACTTTACAAAAATTTTATCAAGGAATGATGATCATGTCCTAATGTGTCAGCAAAGAAAACTTGTTTGACAGTTGAAACATGGGAAAATATGCTTACTTCATCAGAGCCATCTAAATAAGAGTACTGTTAGAGTACATTTCCAGGAGATGAAGTGGAGTAGATATTCTAGGAGATTGAGTCATTCGCAATCTACATCTTTTGTGCCCAATCAGTCTTCCCAAGGCTTGCTACACTATGTAGTGTAGCATAGCGTAGCAGGTCTTGTAGTTCGAAAACTTACTAAACTATTTCACTCATCCTAAACACTTTCGACAACTCCTAGCATGGTCCCTAGGTAGACCATCAGCCGGGTCAAGTGTCAAGCTGGGTAGGCTAGAGGGTGTAGCAAACCTATCAACCTAGGAGATAGAAAATTTTCTAGACCGTATGGTCTACCCCTGGTGCCTCTTGCATGCAAACTGGCCTTGTGACTAGGTGCCATGTTGACTGTGCTACAAAGGTTGACAAGCAAGCTTGAAAGCAACATTACATGCATTAGGACTTTCAGGGTGTCATGTCATCTACACGGTCCATCATGACATCATGCTTGTAAAGATCTTTGCCCAAACTCCAGGACTACTGAATCATGAATGTCCTAAAATTTATGGTGGTCCCTCTTTTTTGACTTTTGGAGGATCTACCCGAGAGATGTCAGCAAGGAATACAAAACACCATGAAGAACAAGACAGCAATACCACTCTTCAGTGCCCACTTGGACCATGCTTTGCTACACCTGAAAGTACTGGGAGAGTGATTGTAGGTTAAAGGGACAAGGGATGGAGTTGAGGAAATAGGTTAGGGGAAGAAATGAATGTAAGATGTAACACTTTAAAAAAACTATTGCCATAGCATGATCCCTCATCAAAGTGCTTATGAGGAAGTCAGCACACATGGGTGTCTTTCTTTATTAGCCTTTGACCTCTTGTCGAAGTGCTTAGATATTGTTTATTCATAGCTAAAGCAATTGTAAAGTAGCACGTTGTGCCATTGGTTTTAGGCACCCTTTTTTTTGAGATTTTCTATTCTTTTCCATTTTTTTTTTTTGTTTTTCCTTTGTTGTACACCCATGTTCACTTGTAGACAACCTTGTCATTGTTGTAGGATAGGTGTTTCCTCCCCAGGATGAGTTGTGTTACATTTGTGTGGGGCTTTGACCTGCCTACAAATGCTTTCCATGGGATGAGTTGCATTATGTCCATCATGGACTTAGTGTTTGGGCATGTGAAAGGGCTTTGTGCATTGGGAAAGCTTATAAAAAGGATACGAAAAATTACAAGTATAGGGAATGGAGGCTAAACTGACTGAAAGGGATAGTAGGGTATGTACTTCCAAGTAGCTAGGCTAGTCAAAGTGATCACTTTAGAACAATGTAGTGCCTTGCTCTCACAATGAAGCGCATCACTGAACAACGCCATCTTGGCTTTTATCCTACATAAAAAATAGAGAGAAAACCAGAAAAAATGACCATCAGGTGAAGTGAAGGCAAAGTACTACTTACTTTGGACACTGATAGAGTGGAAAATGTTGTCGCTGAAGTGTGTTATGTTTGAAGTAAGAAGGCCAGTACAAATTCTAAAAATGGAAGGCTGGAAAGGTTGGCATTGAAGAGACTAGGAGCAGTGGTGATGTAGGCACTCAAGATTCCTCACCCAAGGCAAACATCATGCAATCCAACTGAAAAGGGAGGAGCCTAATAGTTGAACGCCTCTTGGGCTTGGACGATGGTGAGGGATAGAATATGGTAACCTTATGGCTAGGCCACAATAGTGCTAGGACTTTAGCAGCAAGTCCTAACAACCAAACCTACTGCTAGGATTAGTGGTTGTGGTAGTGGTAGCTTCGAAATGTTAGCAAGATGTCAAATGACATCTCCAAATGATTAGCAAGATGCCAAGGGTAGTGAAATTGCATGTATTCCAGAGGATGTTTCCTTAGCAATGTGAACTACTTTCTGGAACTACAACATCCCATCCTATGTGAAACACCACAAAAATTTTGGCTAACAATTGTAGACAGAAATTGAGTTAAGTCATGACCAAGCTTGAAAGCCTCAAAAATAGCATCAAACGGAGCAACAATTAAACAAGAAAGAGTTCCCTGAGATCCATTGGAGACTACATCAACATCTATCAATAAAAACTACAGGTTTCAAGCTCAAAACACTTAGTTTTAACTAAGTATACTTCGTGCACACAGGCCTGCATGCCCAGCTTACAACTCAGCATGTAGCTCAGCTTGCAGCAACTTTTGAGCCCCAAAAATGAGTCAAAAACATGTTAGAATCGAGCATCTGGACACCCCAAGACATTCCTAAGGGCCCCCAATAGCTCTCAGGCACCTAAAATTCAACTTTTGGGCTCCAAATGATGGGTTTTCATGCCTGCATGCTAGCCTACACGCCCAGCGTGTACCATCATAGGCAGACCAAAACAGACACTCAGAGCATGATTTTCACAGCCAATCAACTCCCAGAGGTAGGTAAACTATCAGACATCATCCTGGGCTCCCAAAAATCAAGTTGTGAGCTTGAAAAGTGGCACTTTCATTCCAGCACACTGGTCTACATGCCCACGCCCAGCATGTATGCCCAGCGTGTACACTTTTGGAGCCTCCTAAAACCCTATTAAATCAAGGTCAAATGAGCCAAAAATCGACAGGCAGCATCCTCAAGACATCAAGCATCTAGAACCATCCTCAAAACTAGCTTCATAGTTTGAAATTTGATCAAAAATTCTTCGTGGTTATCCATACGTTGTCTAGTGTGTGGAGTCTATACGCCTAGTGTGTACACGTTAGCATGGTTCACGCTGCACACTTGTAAAGTTTCATTCTATTGCACTCAGTCGACACTCCACATGTCACCCAATCCAAAATTCCAACATTCCATAGCCAATCATCCCATCTCAAATCTGATTTTAACACCCAAACTTGTACAAAAACCTGGATTTTTGACTAGATAGTGTTTCAAAAATTGAGAAAATCCAAAAAAAGTGGGCAATCCACACTTAGAGCATCGAGAAAACCCATCCTGTACGCTGGACTTTCACCCTGCACACTAAGAATATAGCCTTCACGTTGTGCCTACAGTTTAAACTAGCATACCATCACCCCTCCGTATCCACAGAGGCTCTTCGTCTGCCTTGTGTCAGATTCACAACTACGTCTAGACCAGTGCATTGTAATTTCCATTATGTAATAATATTGCTGCATTTTTGGCTAAGAATTGTTACAGTTTTTTTTGTATTTCTTTATCTCTTATTTACATTCCTACACGCTGGCATTCTAATTTACATTTATCATACTGTTTACGTATAACCAAGCATATCGCACATTGGCATATGTTTGGGGAAATCCTTGTCTGATCCGCGTGCGGACCACCCAAGGTACTCTACCTTCATCAGTTCCAGTTCACCCTCAAGTGAAGGTAGGATCTTCTGTGTTTGTCTATGGATCTCTCAATGTCTTTTTCATTCCATCCAAGCACCGACGATTTCAAACATTACACTATGTTATCTAGGAATTTTTTAAAGTGTGCACGCTCGCTTGTTCACAAGAGTCACATGTGTGCAATGGGAAACATTGCACTACAAACCCATTTTAAAGTCTTGGTAGACTATTGGATGTGCTAGTTTAAGGTCCCAATAGACCATGGTTTAAGGTCCTAGTAGACCATTGTGCTAGTTTAATGCTGCAGTAGATAATGGATGGCCAGTTTAAGGTCGTAGCGAACCATGCTTTGGGTGCCAGTTTTATGTCATAGCCCAAGGACGTGTTGTGCTAGTTTAATGTTATAGCAGACATTCTGTACTAGTTTATAATCATAGTGGACTATCTATGCCAGTTTTAGGTCATACTAGACATTCTTTGCCAGTTTTATGTCATAGTGAATATTCTTTGCTAGTTTTACGTTGTAGCGGATGATTTGCTTACCTTTCTTTGTATCTAATGTAATCCTTTGTTTTAAATGTAGTATGTCTTGAGTAAAAGTGGTTAATAGGATTTTTGAACTCATTTCCATCCATATCAGCCAATTTGAATGCCCCGTTCTCATAGGCTTTCGTGACTACAAAAAGGCCTTCCCAGTTGGCTGAGGATTTGTTTACAGGTTCACAAATAGCCTTGAGAACTAAGTCCTCCTTTTTGATTGGTCATTGATGTATGTTGCAATGATGCTTTTTCCATTTTTTATCTTGGTACCATTTAATGCAACCAAGTGTTTGGGCATGCTCCTCCTCTATGGAGTCAAGATCGATGATCCTTGACTTGTTGTTTTGAGCCTCATCTACAACATTTGAGAGGATCATCCACAGTGATGGAACCTACAATTTAAGAGGTAACATTACTTTAGATCTGTAAACAAGACTGTATGGAGTCTTACCTATAGCTATTCAGCATGTTGTATGGTAAGCCCATAACACGTAGAGGATTTTCTCATGCCATTCCCTCTTACTACTACTAAGCATCATTTTGAGAAGGTTGATGATGGCTTTGTTTGTTTCCTCTACCTAACCATTGGCCTATGGGTAGTACAGTGATGAAAAAGAGTGCTTGATGCCAAGGTTTTCGCAAAAGGTTTTGGTTTCTACACTACTAAATTATGGTCCATTGTCTGTCACAATAGTCATGGGAAGACCGAACCTTGTTACTATCTTATCCAGGATGAAGTGGCACACTTGTTGAGATGTGGTCTTTCTCAAGGGAATATCCTCTACCCACATTGTGAAGTATTTGGTTGTGATGATAATGAAGCTATGTCTTGTAGAAGACTTAGGTGTGATGGGTCCTATGATATCTAGTCCCCCAATGTTGGAATGACCATGTGATCTATGTAGGATGTAATTTAGTAGGTGATACATGTATAAGGTTTGCATGGCATTGACATACATCACATGTCCTAACTTTGGCAAACCAATCTCATTCTATGCAAGGCCAGTAGTACCCTAGGCATCTAATTTTTTCTACCATGGCCCTAGGGGCTATGTGTCCCCCACATAGTCCCTCATGGACTTTGTTAACAATTCTTTTTTCTTCTTCCCCACTAACGCAAGTTAGTAATATCCCATCAAAGGAGCGTTTTCATAATGTGTTATCTCCTATAAGGACATATTACCAGGTGTGCTTTCGTATTGTATCCTTTTGAGTAGATGTCAAGTCGTGTGGGGGTTCACCATGTTGAAGGTATGCTTTGATGTTGGCATACCATTCTTGGATATCTATGACAGATGCAATGTGTGTCACTTGAGTAATAGGATTTGTACATTCTATTATCGAGGTGGGCAAGGTGGCAAACAGGTGCAATGACACATTTAATGCTAATGTNAATCAATAGCCTAAACCCTGTACCATCTAATTTCAAAGGAAGTTTACATTTTGATGGTGCTTCAACTACATGAGGTGGTAGCGCCACCACAGTTATTACATTTCCCTCTAGGAAAATTTGACCCTTCACATATCACTTTACATTCCTTTGCATGAACAACGTAGTTGAGTATAAAGGACTCCTTAGGGGCCTCTTAGTAGCTCAAGAGCTAAAGATCCAACATTTGGTAATTTGGGACGACTCGCAATTAGTTGTCAACTAGATCATTGAAGTNGGCATATGATATTCACTTTGCTGCAAAATAGGTAATGTCTCCAATTTTTAGTGCAAATACTAGGGTGAGACAATATCTTTCTACCTTGTTGTACTTTGCCTTGTAAGCTATTAAAGCATGGCTTAAGTAATAGACCGAGATTTCAGACCCGTCATCTCTTTTATGACATAGCAATGTAGTAATAGATGTGTTCGAAGTGGCAAGGTAGATGTAGAAAGGCCTATCCCTCTATGGTAGGTAAATAGTTGGGAGATGTAAAAGCTCTTTCTTTAGGTTATTGAAGGCTTATTGACATTGATCTTTTTATTCGAAGTTGACCCCCTTCTTGAGTAGGTTTTTCATGGGGTGTAGTTTGTCTATCAACCTTGCAATAAACCTTTTGATAAACTATACTCTGCCTTGCAACCCACAAAACTCTTTAAGATTTGTAGGTAGCGCTAAGTTGACAATGGCCCTCACTTTATCGAGGTCCACTTGTATTCCTATTTCTGATACTACAAAACCTAGCATGCATCTGATTTTAACTCAAAAAATACATTTCTTAGGGTTGAGGCGCAAGTCGTTCTTATGACAATGTTGGAGGGCTATATTGAGATCATTGGGATGATCAATAGCTTTCTTAGACTTGACTACTATTTCATAAACATAATCATTTAATCTCTCCAAGAGGTAGTCGCTAACAATGTATGTCATCACTCGTTGATACGTTGCTCCAGCTTTTTTGAGCCCAAAGGGCATCATTGTGTAGCAAAAGGTTCCCCAAGGGGTCATGAAGGTGGTTGCCAATTGATGCTCTAGGTTTATACAGATCTGGTTATAGCCTAAGAACCCATCCATGAAGGACAGTAAGGCATGACTAGCCGTAGTGTCGATAAGTTGATCAATACTTGGCAATGGGAAGTCATCCTTAATCATTACTTTTTTTAGGTCTCAAAAGTCTATAAAAATTCATATACCTCCCATTTTCTTAGAAACTACAATGATGTTTGATACCCATTTCGAGTAATCGACCACCCGAATGAAACCAGTTTGATAAAGCTTGGTGATTTCATCACGTACAGCTAGTGCAATCTCTAGTTTGATTTTGTGAGCCTTTTGCTTAACTGCCTTGACACAAGGATCTAGGATAATGTTGTGTTGTATGAGCTGTGGGTCCAAGCCTGGCATGTCATCATATGACCATGAAAACACTTTAACATTGTCATCAAGAACTTTTAAGATGCTTTGATGTACCTGTGGATGTAATAGGAAACTAACTTTCAGGGTTTTTGCTTCACCTCTAAAGGTAGTTACAGGGATTTCAATAAGAGGGTCCTTAGTCACATCCCTGGCCTCTAGGTCTAAGGCCTAGGCTAGATGTTCAAGCCAGTTTAGGGATGGTTCCAAGGATGCTACAGTGTCATGAGAGGATAATCCAAAGTCTACCAATTCTAGATTCAAGCATCTTGTAAATCTGTCGTAGGGACCCGTTAAGGTCAAGGATGAACAAAGATCACCATGCATATCTATTTTTTCGATTGGACCTATCACAATAAGCAAATAGACCAAGTTAAGTGATACCTGTTTGAAGCAACAGCATGTAATGAATATATGTAAATCAATAATGCAACATAAGATAATTGCCAGTTTAAGGTCTTAGCGAACTACCACTATGCAAAATTTGTAAATTGAAATTGCCAATTTAAGGTCTTGGTGGACCATTAATGGGTTTAAAATGTAAAGGAGGGTAAGGTTGCCACTTTAAGATCATAGTGGACTATAATAATGTAACATTTGTAGCCATTATGCAAAGTCTGTTAAATTGAAATTGCCAGTTTAAGGTCTTAGTGAACCGTAATAATGTAAAGTTTGGTCTAGAATGTAAAATGAATGCTAAAATTACCAGTTTAATGTCATGGAGAAACATCACTAGTTTAAAATGTAAAGATAAAAAGTAAAAATTTTGGTGGACCCACTTGCTATGCATCAACTGAGTGTTATGTTGCAGTGGTGACGTGCTATGCCATAGTGGTGCTACACTACAGGGATGTCCCACGTTATTTGGGTTATGAAAGTGATAGTTGTTTTACCGCGTTAGCTATAAATAGGGGATTACCTTCTAGTAAATGTTTCATTTTCATTATCAGAGACAACACCTAGAGCATAGTGTGGTAGAACTAAGAGAGAGCGTAACAAGCATAGCATAGTAGTTGGTACAACCAATTTGTGAGCAAGGCAATGGCGTGCAAAAGTGTACGCAGGCATCAAGGACTTCCCAAGGTGGATGAAGTGAGGGACACTCTAGGACATCTCTCCAAGGTAAGCATTGAGGAGTGGAAAGAGGCTCCATCTGCTCAGTAAGTCACTACGATACCCTTGCTTCTATTATGCGATGTATCAGGTTAGATTGTCATTGTTGTTACTATTTTGACCATCATGGTTGTCATGACTACAATTTTTTTATTTTTTTTATTTCCATTTTGGCTGCTATACCATGGTTGTTGCCACTTGGCCGTAGCAGCCGTACAATTGCTACGCTATGGCTACGCATGGTACTACCCCAACCACCATTGTTAAGAATGGTCACTGCACTATCGTAGGGGTTTGGGCGGTTCTGGGTGGCATAGCACATGCTTAGCGTAGCATATTGCCCTTAGAAGGGAGTTTTAGTTTACAAAGTTTTGGAGCAGTGTAGCACATGCCTAGCGTAGCGTAGCATGAGCTATGTTTCATGTGATAGGGTAGGGTCAAGACAATGGGGATGCTATAACTTCTTTTTTGTTTGCATCATTAAACTGTTAGATTTTTGTTGCTGTTATGCTACACTATTACATGGACAGGCCCATTAGGCCGTTAAGCTAGCAATATGTTATGCTACTATGTTGTTAAACTTGTAACACTGCTACGCTATTAAATTCACTATGCTACTAAATTTGCTACACTGCAATGCTTGTTATAGTATTCTACTTGTTACATTGTTACATGTCTAATACATGTTGTGCTTGTTGTGCTTGTTCCTTTTCTATGCTCCATGAGGTGCAGTTGTCTTGCTACACTACGCATAACATAGCTGCCACCCTTATGCGAAATGTAACTGTTCCACTACACTGTATAGGACATGTTTTCTATGTTGTGTTGTGTTGTACGTAATTGTTTCATCGCAGGGTGCACCTACTATGCTACACTACATGGGGCTTAGTTGCTACGCTATGCTATGTATGACACTTTGCTACGCTACATGCAATGTTTAACTCAATTTTATCAGGGATGTATTATTTCATGCCAAAGAAAAATTTGTAAATGAAGGGTCATGCTATGCTACATCAGTAATCATCACTTGAACACTGTATTAACATTTGGCTCTTTGTCATGCAGGGTCATGTTGAAACCCATTCTAATCGTCCTTGAGTTGGTAGGAGTCCTATGCTACCTTAGTGAACCCATGGCCAACATCCCCCCTCCCCATGCATGGGTATGGCATCAGGCAGTTTGGTTTCAAGAGGGTGCATGGGACTTCCTAGAGTTTCTCCTCTACCATTTTAGTGTGATCATGTGATCACAATTATCAACCGAAACAGCTGTTGTACTTACAAAAACATTATTGCCCAGGGCAAACCAGGGCATTCTAAAGTTTATGACTGATGGGTCGATCGAAGGTAAAGAAGTAGAAGGCTCAAACTAGCATCCAAGGGGCTTGAGGTGATTAAGTTGGATCTAGGACATGCCCAAATTCAAATGCTACCATCTATACAACACATTGTACGTTGTTCATCACATGGGCACCTACTTTCAGAACCCACCTGGAACCATTTATTATGTTGGCGAGTGAGTCCTATGAAGGTGTTTTAAATGTGTTGTACAGTTTGCCTTGCATTAGTCAAAAATGGTTACAGTATTCTTGCATGTTACCAAGTTTTATATTGATGAGGGTGGCCTTCACGGTAACATGGATACATTGGCGTTGGCCCAAATGGCTCTACAACAGTTCTCCTCTATCAGGAACATGTGTGCCAGTGTTATAGAACAACTTGGGCTTGATTTCTATGGAATATGTAAAGAAGTTGACTGGTTGGATAGTGAATGGGCATCTCGCTGACTGATTACCGTAGAAGACATTTTGGTGGAACTTCCACCATTTCCTACATCGTTTAAACCTAGTATGTTAAACCATGAATTTTTTCTTATGTGTTCAAGTGATGATTTGCTTTTAATTTTGATAACTTTTTTTTTGTTAACCGTTGCAGTAGCAAGCGAATCCCAAGAGGTCATAGTGATCACCTCTGGGTGTGACAAGACCAACCTCTTCCTCAAGTACGAGGACGTGGAAGAGACTCAGCATTGGCTTTGCAATGGGGCCCCAGACACCCTTGTTCATAACATTCAGCAGGCTAGGCTCATGGATTTATCCTTGGTAGTAAATCCAAGTGTCTCTACTAAAGAAATGCTTCCCTAGCTGATTCCTTTCCTAAAAAGGCTAACCACTTCCGCACATGGGTTCACAATATGCGAGTGGTCTTCGAAATTAACAACCAACTATTTGTAGATCTTTTTAGTGTTCTTTCTAATGGTATCCTTGTAGGAGAAAAATCTAGTAAATATGTAAACCATCAAGGAGATATCGAGGAATGGCTAGGAACAAGAAACGACCGAAAGGGGATTTACATCCACAAGGTCAAGCTAGTGGTGCCTCAAACGATTTACCCTATCTTCCATACCCATGCCTTTCCTAAGATACTCTCCCAAGGGAAAATCCTTGGAGTAGAGCAAGCCTAGATAATGAGGAATGTCATGGAGGAAGGGACCCATTACAACTAGGCCAAGTACCTCTCTAAAGGCTTCTGTGCTGAAATCGTCAAGCTTTGTGAGAAGCTTGATTCCCGTTTCAACTTGCATTATGCCTTCTTCGTAGCTTACTTGTGATAGTTCATAGAATTCCTAGTGGTCTATGAAAATGGCACCTGGGTATAGCAAGATCATAACCAGATATCTAAGTCATAGATTTTCCAGGTTTTCCATACCACCCAATCCAAAGACCCCCTAGAAGCTATCAGGGAATCACTTTCAATAATGATGAGTGTAACAACAGAAAACGTCGGTCGCTAGAAATACCAAATGAAGGTTTGTGTACACAAGTCCAACCCCAAATTCGTGCGAGGGCCATGCTAGAGAAAATGAATCCGAGGTTCCCTAAATGTTCTTGTCGATTAGATAGGGACTTACTTAATCAATAAATTTCATGATAACTGGATTACAAGATAGCAATTTTGATGAGGAGATATGATATCTATAATCTCAAAGGCAATGAGAATGATGTAAACAATTCAAAGCAATAGCAAAACCTATGTAGATAGGATGCAATAAATTGGATTTAGAGAATGTGCAATCCCAAGATATGGGATTTAGCTTATAAACAAATATGTTGAATACAATTATTGTAGGTAGACTTAGGTTTAGACGAAGCACATGCTAAGAACAAGCAAGCTATTCAAGAATGAAACAAGCAAAGGCCGATCTACCTTGTTCTAGCCAATTTGGGCACAAGGGAGTCAGACCCAAAGCAGAATGTCCACTAACTGGAAGTTTCTGATAAAAAAAAAGCTCTTGTCAGTCACCTTCAACATTCTTTCAATTGTTGATCCTCTATTGTTCTCTCGCCAGTCTTCGCTAAAAATTGTCAACAATTTCCAATGAAGGAAAATTGCTTACAGAGAAAATTTTACCAACCGAGAAAAATTCTTGCCACACCCTTTGATCATTGTCAACTGGAGTATTTATAAGGTTAGGGTTAGGAGAAAAACACAGTTTAGATTATGTGTGTCCTAAACCTACAGAATGTCGTTGACTTGGTGCATTTTTGTTTCAAGCTTGAGGCACTACGCTACGTTACGCTTTGAAGCATAGTGTGTCGTAATCTACCCTTGCGGGAGCTTTGGTGACAAACTGTCCTACGATTATGCTATAATACGCTAGAGAGCATATCATGGCATAAGAACTGCCACTGCCTGAACATTGTTATCTCCATTGTTGCTTGCATTATGCTGTGTTATGCTACATTATGCTACATAGCATAACTCAGTGTAACATAGCAAACCTGCAAAATTGAAGTGTTGTCGTTGCGCCTCCCTTGTTTCTATTCAGTCTTTCTGGGGCCTATTACATTGTGCCGTGTAATGTGGTGTAATAGGCCCTTAGCCAAAAAAGAAAACTTGCTGAAATGTGTGACATGTTGCAAATTCTTGCCTGAGCCTCGAGATTTTGCTGAACCATTGAGGTCTCAAAATTTCACGGTGTTTCAATGGCCCCTCTTTGTTGACATTTAGAGGGCATGCTCGAAAGACATCGATAAAGAATATGAAATAACATAGAGGTAAAGACACCAACATGTTCATCAACCACTGCTTAGATGTCGCTCTGTCAAGCCTGGAAGTGCAAAGGTTTGAAGCATAAGGATCATAGGAGGGACCTTAAAGGTGTGATAGGGGGGAGGTTCGGGGAAGACTTAAGCATGTGAATAGGAAACTTTCTCAAACATGTCATTAGGTATCTTCTCGCAGGTGTTTTTCCAAGAGGTTACACTACTATACTACATATGAATGGCTTGCATGGACAAGTTGTGTTACACCCATATGGCCTGGATGAGTTGTTTTACATCCATTTTTCCTAGCTTTGCCCATTTTTTTTGAAAGAATGCTTTCCATGAGGCGAGTTGCATTATGCCAATCCATGGATGATTATCATGTGTGAAAGAGTGCCTGTATGTTCACATTTTATACAAATAGGAGGAAAGAGTAAAGGTTGTAGGGATAAAGTTAGGAGGAAGTGAGATAAGCTATCTGATGAAGGGAAAAAGGAAGGGTTTGCACTCCCAAGTAGTCAGGCTAGTCTGACTAGCCACCTCAGAACATCGTGATGCCTCACCTATGCATTCTTGATCAACGCTATCGTAGCAAGTATCCTGCAAAACATAACAGAGAATAGAGAGCAAAAGCAATCATCCTAATCGCTAGGGAATTTGTTGAAACAAGTGCCATCTAAAGCAAAAAGGCGAGCGCATGCCATGGAGAAGGGACCGTGGAAAGAAGCAAGGGTCCTTATGTTGATGCCGTAGTTCATAAATTTGCCATCGAGAGACAAATTCATCTTGCCCAATTGACTAGGCAAAGAACCAGCTAGATGAATCTGCTAAGCCAAAGTCTTGTGGCAGCGACGGGTGGAGGCCACCGAGGCTATGGGTGACCATAGTTTCCTTGGGGCCCCAAGTGGCAAAGTTGACCCCATGAGTTGCAACTATGAAGTGGCTATCATAACAACATCTCTGAGGGGTCAGTAGTATGCCTTTTGACATGTTTGAGGAATCAATAGGATGCCAGTGGGGTAGCGGCGTTGCATCTGTTCCAACACCTTACCCATTCCATCTGGTAGGGATGCACTGCAAGAGTGATCATGCTCACTTACTTCATGGATTTTCTGTTGGAAAATTATAGTTTTAAGTCTTGGTTGACCATTGTTGCTAGTTTTAAGTCCCAACAGACCGTGGTCCCAATTTAAAGTCTGGGCAAACTAAAGCCTACTAGTTTTATGTCGTAGCGGATGGCAGAAGAGCTGGTTTATGGTCTCAGCAGACCGTGTTGTGGGTGTTATTTTTGTGTCATGACCTAGGGACAAGTTTATGCTGGTTTAACATCTCAGCAAATGGATGCTTACCTTGCCAATTTCACGTCATGGTGGACGGTTGAAAACTTTGCCAGTTTAGCGTCGTGGCGGACACTTGCAAGAAATGCCAGTTTTACATCATAGCGGACATGTACAATATTGCCAGTTTTACATCATAGTAGATGTTTGTTACCTTACATTTGAGTTGACTCGATGTCTAGGTATGGTACCGCTTCAGATACATATGATTCACTGGGTTTGGGAGTTCATTGCCATTGATGTCTGCTAGCTTGAATGCTCCATTGCCATATGCGTTGACAACTAGAAAAGGGCCTTCCCAGCTTGCAGAGAATTTGCCCGCTGGTTCATGAACGGCTTTGAGAACCAAGTCTCCTTTCTTGATCAGTCATTGATGCAAGTTGTGATGATGCTTCTATTTCTTCCTATCTTGATACCTTTCGATGTTGTCAAGCATCTGGATATGTTTCTCTTCTACTGAGTCTAAATCCATGATCCTGGACTTGTTGTGTTGAATCTCATTTATAATTATGGAGAGGACCATCTGCAATGAGGGAATCTATAATTCCAGGGGCAACACTGCTTCAGATCCATAGACTAGGCTGTAGGGTGTCCTATCGGTAGCTGTTCTGCATGTCGTACGATAGGCCCATAGCACATAGAGGATTTTTTCATGCCATCATATTTTGTTGTTGTTGAGCATCTTCTTCAATAAATTGATGATCACCTTGTTTTTTTCCTCTACTTGACCATTTTCTTGTGGGTAATAAGATGAAGAAAAAGATTTCTTAATACCAAGGTTACTGTAGAAAGATTTGGTTTCGGTACTACTAAATTGTGGCTCGTTGTCGATCACAATAGGCATGGGAAGCCCAAACCTAGTTACTATGTTGTCTAAGATAAAATGGCAAACCTATTGAGATGTGATCTTTCATAGGGGAATAGCCTCAACCCACTTCGTGAAATACTCGGTGGTGATGATAATGAAGCTATGTCCTACAGAAGACTTAGGCATGATGGAACCTATGATGTCTAGTCCCCATCATTGGAATGGCCAAGTGATCTATGCAGTATGTAATTCAGTTGGTGACACATGTATTAGATTTGCGTAACGTTGGCATGTGTCACATGTCTTCACCTTGGTCAAGCAATCTTGTTCCATGTACGGCAAGTAATACCCCAAGCGTCTGATTTTAGTGGTCATGGCTCGCAGGGCTATGTGTCCTCCACACATTCCTTCATGGACTTTGCTAACTATTCTTTGCACTTGGTCATTATTAATGTAGGTTAGCAGTATTTCATCAAAAGAGTGTCTACAAAGAGTACTATCTCTGATGATGACATATTTTCAGGCATGCTTGCGGACTGCGTCTTTTTATGCAAATGTTAACTCGTGTGGTGTTTCGCCATGCAGAAGGTAGGCTTTAATGTTATCGTACCATTCTGGCATTCCACCTATGCTTAGAGAAGAAATTTGCATCACTTGAATGACAGGGTTTGTACATTCTGTCATTAAAGCAGGCCAAGTGGCAAACAAATGTGATGGCACGTTTAAGGACAGTGTGGCTAGTGCATCAGCTACAATGTTCTCATTATGCAGCACGTGTTGGACGTTAGTTTTCATAAATTTTTTCAAGATATCTTTAGCCATATCGCAATAGGGCTGCAGATGCACAGCTTTGTATGCGTAGACCCCTATGATTTGATTAATGATAAGCATCGAATCACCTCAGATTGCCAAATGTTGAACGTTGAGTTCCCTGGCTATCAACAATCCCCTGAGGAGCCCCTCATACTCTACCACATTGTTTGTACAAGGAAATGCCAGGCGGTAAACCAATGGATGAACATCCTCAAGGGAGAGCGTAATGATAGCAGTAGCACTACTGCCTCTAGTAGTCAAAGCTCCATCGAAGTATAACGTTGCTTCGAAACCTATCATTACAGGGCTTAAACTATGTATCTATTCATTAAGAAACTCAGGCTCTATCATGGCTTGATTGTTAACAGGTGATGTTGCAAGCTGGTTGGCTATCGCTTGGCCTTTCGTGGAAGATTGGCCAACGTAGTGCAAGTCGAATTCTGTTATGATGGCTTTCCAATGGGCTATCCTGCTACTCTCATATAAATTATTCGTGATGGCCCACAGAATGTTGTTCTTGTAGATTATATTGACCTAGCTACAGAAAAGATAGTACCTACACTTTTTTAATGCAAACACCAACGCCAAATAGTTATGCTCTACTTAATTGTACCATGTTTTGTATGCAAATAGGGTGTGACTTAGATAATAGATAGGGACTTCTAACTTGTCGTCCCTTCTTTGGCACAACAATGTAGCTATAGACACATCTGAACTTGCTATATAAATGTAGAAAGGCTGATCCCTTTGTGGTGGGAAAACCATTGGCAAATGTAATAGCTCTTTCTTCAGATTGTTAAATGCATGCTGGAAGTTCTTGATCCATTCAAAGTTAACCCCTTTCTTGAGCAAGTGCTGCATGGGGTGTAATTTATCTATTAACTTCAAGATGAACCATCTGATAAATTGCAACCTACCTTGCAACCCACGTAGTTCCTTAAGGTTTGTAGGTGGTGCTAGATTAATGATGGCTTTAACCTTGTCAGGGTCGACTCGAATGCCAGTCTCCGATACCAAAAACCCCAACATGCATTCGGTTTTGACTCCGAATACGCATTTTCTTGGGTTGAGCTATAGGTCATGCCTGATACATCATTTAAGGATTAAATCTAGGTCTTCTAAGTGATCTTCTAACTTCTTAGATTTGATAGCTATGTTGTCTACGTAGTCGTTCAGTCTCTCTAAGAGGTAATCGCTAAAGATGTATGTCATAGCCCGTTGATAAGTTGCTGCAGCATTTTTTAAACCAAAAGGCATCATGGTGTAACTAAAAGTTCCCCAGGGGGTCATGAAATTTATATTCAATTGATGTTTTGGGTTGATACGAATTTGATTATAGCCTAAAAATCCATCCATAAAGGATAGTAACACGTGGCTAGCTGTTGTATCGATAAGTTGGTCGATACTCGGTAACGAGAAGTTGTCTTTAATCGTGGTCTTGTTCAAATCATGGAAGTCTATACAGATGCGTATGCCTCCTATTTTCTTAGAGACAACTACAATGTTTGACAACTAGTCTGAATAATCGCCCGCGTGAATGAAACCAGCCTGATACAGCTTAGTGATTTCATCACGCACTGCTAGCGCGAATTCAGGCTTAATCTTCCGTGCTTTCTATTTAACTTCTTTGATATGCAGGTTTAAAATCATGTTGTGCTATATTAGTCTCGGGTCTAAACCCAGCATGTCTTCGTATGACCATGCGAATATCGCAACATTATTTTGGAGCACTCAAAATGTGTCGTTTTGCTTTTGTTGGTCAAGGAGGGAACTAACTTTTAGAGTTTTGCTTCCCCCTTTGTGCGTAACCACAGGGACCTTAGTGAGGGAGTTCTCAGTCACATCACCAACCTCCAGGTCTAGGGTTCAAGCCAAATGTGCTAGCCAGTCTAGGGATATTTCTGAGGCTACTATGGTTATGTTGCAGAGGGAAATGTCAGTTCCTATCAGTGCAAGGTTGAGCTGTCTAATAGTTTCCCCGTATGGGCTTGTTAGGGCTAGGGGTGCGAGTAAAGCTACATCCATTTGCGAATTGACCTACAAAACTGCCAAAAATGGAGGTTGTTACATTGTATTATATTTTTTTTTTGAAATGATAGAAGCTTTTCTAGTGATGCGTGTCAAAAGGTTGCTAGTTTAAGGTCTTAGAGGACCATTACCATATGCGCGGTTTGTGAGAAAGCAATAAGCCTGATTTCCTAGATGTTAGCGTAAGATTTCTGCGAACTATGATGGAAGGTGTAATGTGGCATGTCTAGCGTGTCAAAATAGCTAATTTAGAATTTTGTGCAAACCATAGTTAATGCGACCGGATTATGAGACAATAAGGTACGCATTAGTTTAGGGTCTTTCCGGACCGCAATCTATAGGATATCTACGTGATTAATGTTACGATCTTCACGCTTCATGTCGCACTAACATACCTATGTTTCGGAAAAATTTTGCATTAGTCAGACATGAAAACAGTTAGTTTCAACCAATCCATTTATAAGTCGATGGTTCTTCCTCAAAGAAAATTGGAGACATTACGAATTTGAATTAGGCGATAGCAGAAGGAAAGCAAAAGTAAGCTGTAAGCAAAAGATTTTGCAAAGGTTGTTCAGTCGTAACCATGGTGCTGAAGACCAAAGGCAAACATGTCAAATTGGCAAAGATTGATGAAGTGCAGGAGAGTTTGCAGTAGGTTTCGAAGGCCAAGGTCGAAATGCGAGAGGCTACTCCACTCGCCTGGTAAGTCGCCTTTTACCCTCCTGCATGATTGTTATTTTTTGTCGTTATGATGTTGCAATTGTACCTAATTCAAAGATGTGTCTTATGTCAGGCATTGATACTTAGTTGCACAAGCTAAGCTATTGTAATTTGTGATATTACCCCTATCACCGCCATCAGAGACAGACCTTGCACAGTCGCAAGGGTTAGGGTGGTCTTGGACAATACTGTGCAAATGCAATGCATAATTAGAGGAGTCCATGTACCATACCCTTATGTAGTATAAATCGGATTTCGTAGTCTCGCCCATAATGGTTTCAATGTTACGCTAGGGTAATATGCAGTGTTACTTTTATCACTATTGTTAGGGACAGACCGTTTGCCGTCGCAAGGGTTTGGACAATTTTGGTAATCCATTTCCAGCGTAACCTGCTATTTTCTGGGAGTCAAGGTAACGGAAACTTTAGTGTTGCGTAATGGATTTTTATGTGCCTTTTCTGATTCATTTTGCTCTTACGTTGTTAGTATGTCTACATTGCTATTCCTAATGGTAGTGTGTTTCATTGTAAAGGATTATGCTAAAGCCCATCCTAATCATCTTGGACATTATGGACGTTCTGTGCTGTTTGCATGTCCCCGTGGCCAATATTCCTCCTCCTCATGCTCGTGTAAAGGAGGAGGCAATTTGGTTCCGAAGTGGCGCATGGGAGTTTTTGCAATTTTTATTGCGTAATTTTAGCATAATTATTTGGTATCATCTTTCGGCCAAGACAGCCGCCACCATTCTAGAGACGCTACTGGTTAGATCGATGTAGAGCATCTTGACATTTCTAGTGGATGGCTCAATCGAAACCGTACGGGTGCTAGACTGTGAACAGAGTGTCAAGGGTTTAAGGCATTTGTCTTGGATCTAGGATATGCCTAGGTTTAATTGTTATCATACCTACAACACTCTATTCATGGCTCGTCATATTACAACCTACTTCTAGAATCCACCTACCATTGTGTATTATGCAAGCGGGTAAGTGTTTCCACAACGTTATGATATGCTAACCATTGTCTGAATTTGTGTCAAGTATAAATAATTATTTACATTCTGTGATGTAGGTTCTTCATAAATAAGGATGGTCTCTAGGGTGATACAGATACGTTGTCTATGGCCAAAACAGTCATAAAGGAGTTCACCTCTATTAGCAATGTATGTGTTGGTGTTATGGGATAGCTAGAACTTGAAATCCCACATTACCCTACTCACTATGTCGAATTCTTCTCCAAGTGTAAAAGACTTGGATGGCTAGATAAGGAATGGACTTTGGATCATCCTCTCACTGTCGTAGACGTGCAAGAGAAAATCCTACCATTTCCTTCACCTTTCGAACATGGTAAATCATGCTATGGTGGTTCATTGTACAATCTTACAGGATGGAAACAATGTATAAAATCATTTTATTTTGCTATATTATCTAAACCCTTATTTTATATTTACAGTTAGGGAGTCACGGGAGGTCACGGTTATGGCCTCCGTGTGTGAAGAGAGTAGTCTTTTGTTTTATTATGGTAACATAAAAGAAACGCAACTTTGGCTCAGCCATAGTGCAGCCCCAGCTGTCCTAACTAATAACCTCCGGGAAGCTGGACTAATGGAGATATTTTTGGCTGTAACCCCCAATGTCATTGCAGGCTAAATGTTAACCCTAGTTAACTCCTTTAGTGAAGAAGCTGAGCGTCTTTACATACGCGTGCGTAATGTGCATGTAAGTTTTAATATTGACACTCAACTGTTCACCAACTTCTTTGGCGTTCCCTCTGATGGCCTTCTAGTAGAAGAAAAGTCAAAGAGGAGTTCTAAGAACTAGAAGGAGATAGAGGAGTGGCTAGGGGTTAAAAAATAAGTGAAAGGAATCCTTGCTAGTAAAATCAAGCTGGAGGTGGCTCATACCATTTATCCCCTCTTCCGAGCCCACGCCTTTCCCAAGTTTCTCTCCCAAGGGAGAATCCTTACCATAGAGTAGGCTCAGATCATGCGGGAGGTTATGGAGGAGGGAACGCGGTATAATTGGGCCAGCTACTTCACTGAAGGCCTGCAGGCTGAAATGGTCAAGCTTCACAAGAAGCTTGAGTCCTGCTTCAACGTGCATTTCGCCTTCTTTATAGCTTGCTTTCGGCATTTTACCAAATTTCTGGTGGTTCAAAGGGATGGAATCTGGGTGCAACAAGATTGTAACCAGATTTCCAAAGCATGGATTTCTCAAGTTTTTGGCACCACCCGATCGCAAGATCCCCCTGAAGGCATTGGGGATTCGCTTTCACTTACGACTAAGAATTTGGTAGTGCCTCATATGTGGAGCCAGGACAGCGTGGGCGGAGCGCTCCCTTCTTACACTAGCAATGTATCAAGGGGGAAATGCTTGGAAGAAGAAATAGTGAGTTCATCAGTCTAGAGAGAAAAACATCGTCCAACCATGGAGTCTATTGGTCTGACTGACACAGAGGGAAAGAGGCTGCAAATTAAATTTCATAAGAACAATCCCCCAGCTAGTAAGTAGAAAGATGCGTAATTAGTTTATATATGTATTACGCTACGTATAGACATGGTGTGGCATAGTGTTTATAAGTGTTTCTACTAACTATTTTTTAGCAGACAAAGGAAAAAATTTAGAGGAGTTAACCCCTAAAACAAGGGCAATAGTCATACGATGTGAAGAATGGGACCCAATTTTGGAAAAGGAGGCCCTAATTAGTAATGTAGGCGGCACATAGGTTTCTGTGCCCAAAGAAGAGATGGAAGTAGAGGACGCCGAAGTCCTTTCAAATGAAGCAAGAAAAGAGGAGTAGTTTGTCACTGGTAAGTTTGACTTTTCCTCAGAGGGCAACCTCACGTTACTACCTTTTAGGGTTTTGTTGAATTGAGTTTTGCATTATCGTAATGTCTCAATTGTCCTGTATGTCTACCATACTATGTCTAACTCATTTCTGTTCACATAATAGGCACTTCTGATGCTGGCGTCGTAGCGACACCAACTTAGCATTGGGGTGAGACTCCTAATAAATTTTCCTTCATGGAAGGCATCGTGAACGATATGATCAGCCGTCTAGAGTGAAGCGCAATCCCTTCGACTATTTCTCGATGTCATCAGTGCTTCTGGAGCGTATGAAAAGTTTCAGGAGCAAGTCATAGTAAGCACCTCCCTAGAGAGAGAAATAACCCTCCCTGGTGGGGAGACCACCGTCCCTTCCTTCTTCCCTGAATCGCCCCGATGGACTCCTGTGAAGAAGGGAAAGGTTAAGGCTGGAACTGATCTAGGAGATGGCATTTGGTCTGAGCCTACCGAGGACAAGATCATGCAACGCCTGTGGGTTGGTTTGGAGTAGATTCCTTTCACGGCTGATGTAGGACCATCACAGGTAAGTTGTAGGACTATCGCATTCTTGTTATGCGTAGTCTCGGTGGCAATGCTAACATGCGTGTTATGTCAAATTGTAGGATCAGCACGAGGAGGATCTTCATGAAGAGGAGCGTAATGGGGCTTATCGTCCTTATGAAGAAGACCCCCATGAGGAGGAGTGTGGTAAAGACGATGGCCCTCATGAAGGAGGTCCTCATGAGGAGGATTGTCTGCATGAAGAAACATCGTGCAAAGAAGGTCCTTACAAATATGATGCTCATGAGGCAGAGGTGGGGTTAAATGATGCAGATGGAAATGGTAGCAAAGGGGATGTGTAGCATGGAAATATTAGCCCAAACATCTTTTCATAATGAAAAGGAATAAAGAATAGTATTCTTGAATCAATGTGATTGTAAACATTTTTTTGGAAGAAAGTGTATCGTTAGAAAGGTTATACGTTTTAGGCCACTGCGAGCCATTAATAGTTTAAGGCCATTTCGGGCCAGGCCATCGTAAGCGTAAACAAAAAAAATGAAATTTCCAGTTTTAGGCCGTAGCAGGCAATAAATAGTTTAAGGCTATTTCAGGCTAGATCATCATAAGCGTAAAGGGGTAAATTAAATTTGCCAATTTTAGGCCATAGCGGGCCGCAACTAGTTTAAGGCCATTTCAGGCTAAGCCATCGTAAGCGTAAATGGAAGAAACAAAATTGCCAATTTTTAGGCCGTGGTGGGCCATAAATAGTTTAAGGCCATTTCGAGCCAGATCATCATAAGCGTGATAACGACAATGTAAAAAGAAAAGCGTAAACTGCGTAACAATAAACAACGTGTAGTAATGTAATATGTCATACTAACGTGTTCATTCACTAGCTCCGTAGCTGCTTCTTAATTGTTTTTAGTTTTGGCAATGCGTAAGGACAAGGAGGTTTATTATTCCATTCCTCTATGCCACCATCTTCCTCGTAAAAAGGTAGTTCAACATAGATCAAGCTATCATCAGCCGCTATTTTGGCCTATTCAGGCATTGGGACATGAGACTGATCTTCAAGGATTTTTATTTCTAAACCCTATTCCATTTCTACGTTATTAATAGCCTGAGGGGTCATCTTATCACCATGGATGATCACTTCCCCTCCTACGTAGGGCAAATGGATCTCTTGATGGATGGGTGATGAGACTACCCTTAGTTGAGCCAACTAGAATCTTCCCAAGATTAAGTTGAAACCAAGCATCTCCTCGATGATGATGAACACTATGTTTGTGGGGAATTGGTCCCCTGCTACGAAGTTAATATGTACTATTCCTTTGACTTGCACTCATGCCCCGTTAAATGACTTCAAACATGACGTTTTTGTGGGACTAATCTAGTTGATCAATCTCAGTTTATCCACTATGGGGTATGGAATGACATTGGTAGCTGCCCCGTCATCTACGTGTACTCTCCAGATTCGATATTGGTTGAACTAGATAGTGATGAACATAGGTGTTGTTGTTACTTGACCTTTTTCTGGGTCATCTTTAATGGATTTGCCATGAAAATTCAGTAGGGAAGGCCTAGGTTGTTCAGTGGTGAGGGGAAGCATGACAGAGTGGATGGCTTCCTCATCCGCTGGCAAGCTTTCGTCCATGAATATGGACATTAACATGCGAACCATGGCCTCACGATGCTTTTGTGATTTCATCAGCAAGTCATAGAGGCTCAACGTTGTATTTTTTTTTCAGAGTCTGCTTAACTTGCGTAAAAGCATCGAGGAGATCACGTCCATTGTCTAGTTGTTTATCACCTTCTCTTCTTCCATTCGTCCCAGGAGCTGAATCTCTCGAGGAGGAATGGTTTCTAGTTGAGGGCTGCATTTTCTCAGGTTGGGAGGAGATGGTTGCATTTGCGTAGCATCATATTTTTTTGAGGGTGGGGCCAAGGGCGTCAATGCGAGGGGCTTAGGCTTGGGAAACCCTAGCGTAAGGCAGTCCTTGGCCGTATCAACTATCATATGTCCTTCTCCTTTCCTATTAGGTTGTGATTGGGACTTTGACCTAGAGGATTGCCCCTGCGTAGTAGGAGCAACTGATGGCTTTGGTATCCTGATGACAAAGGGTGCCTTAGGTGTGGACGCAGGTTGGGCCGCACCTTTACCGATAATGGGCTGCGGGACGATGGTAGGAGATGGGACTTAGAGTGTACCACCTGAAATCGTCGGTCTCCGGCTGGAAGGAAAACAGAGGCCGTGGGATCTTAGGACAAGAATAGAAGACCCCGCCTTCGCCTGAGGGCGAGCTGGAATGCACGAAGGCAGAGTACCTTGCGTGGTCCGCACGTGGATCAGACAAGGATTTCCCTGCGCGTACACCGAAGTACTATACACCAGGTTGTGCGTAAACAACGTAAAAAATCGTAAACAAAGCGTAAACAACGTAAAACAGGCACAGTCGAAGCGTGAGTGTAAACAGGTGTAAACAGAATGCGTGGGCCAAGTTGACGTAAAACTGTAAACAATCTTAAGCAGCAAATGTAAACAATGGTATTACAGAGTCAAAGTATAGTGCACCGGTCTAACGTAGTTGTGAGGAAACACAAGGCGGACGAAAAGCCCCAGCGTATGCAGGAATGACACGGCTGGTTCGCAAGGCAGGCGAAGCATAGAGACTATGTACGGCGCACTGGGGTCTTCAGCGTAAGAGGGTTTCAGCTCTTGTGTGCACCGTAAATGTTCTCTAGTGTGCTCTCGGATTTTGCCAACCGACCCAGGTGAAGTGGGAAATCGGGGTTTATATACAGGTTGTTACGCTAGACTCGGGTTGGGCGACACATGGCGCGTTGACCGGGTGCACAGACTTTACAGAAATACAATATTTTACATCTGTTGGGCGTATACGCCGTATCAAGTCGGCGTATACGCTGGGTGTATACACTGGGCGTATACGTTGGAGGTGTTGGGCGTGAACTGGGGTGAAGATGCTGAGTGCTGGGCGTATACGCTAGCGGATGCTGGCGTATACGCTGACGAATGCTGGGCGTATACGCTGGTGAATGCTGGGCGTATACGCTAACGGATGCAGGGCGTATACGGCGTATACGCTGGCGGATGCGAGTGTATACGTTGGGCGTATACGCCGAAGGATGCCCACTTGCTTCAATTCTTGCTCTTTGGTGTTATCTTTATGCTGTCATTGGAGATTTTGTCGTCGAGCGCATGCATCTGCAGTACCTGGGCATACACGTCGGAGTGCTGAGCATATACGTTGTAGAGTGAGGCGTATACACTGGGCGTATACACTGTAGGTGTGAACTTGGGCGTATACGCTGGCATAGTATACTTAGTAAAAAAAACAAGCATTTCAAGTCCCAACACTGCCACGTATGACTTCTCATATAGCCGAGGTCGTCCGTGAGTCTCAGGGTCCTTCTTGATGCCGGGCAAGTACTAAGCTCCAAATTTTGTGGTGTCTCATTGGCCCCTCTTTGTTGACGCTTGGAGGAATCGACCCGAGAAGCGTCGACAAAGAAGTGCAAAACACCACAAGCAACTTGATAAAGACGTTGCCCGCTGCCACTCGATGAGACGTCATCGCACCGTGTTCAGTAGTACATGGGATCGGGAAAGTGAAATTTGTAGCTAATAGGAGGATAGAGATCACGGGGATTGGTGACTGCCCAAAGAATTGTGTCGTGGACAGGGGATGTTTGGATATGTGGCATGCTGATCTTTGCCAATAGCCAATGTTTTACTAGACTCGGAGTTCAGACATGCAATGTACGTCCTTTGGCGGAACAGGGCCCTCGGTTAGCTTTCAACGGAATCCTGTTGGCGGGGCCAAATCCACGGGAGGATGTGTTACATTCATTGGAAGAATAGGGCCCATGTTTAGCGTTCAGGGGAACCTATTGGAGAGGAGCCAAAGCCATGCAACTGGGGGCTTCTTGATCATTTTGGACATGAGTACTTAGTTTTGAGACGACTGCCTTCCTGCCATGGGGCTTATATGGGAAGTTCCTGGGGTCTCGGGTTTTTTTTTGACGCAAACTCTGCTTTGCCTTTGTACTCATGCGTGGGTGCGGTGCTGCGTGTTGCAGCTGCTTTAAAGCGGTACAGTGTTTTAAATGTGTCGGGTGTGTCAAGGTGATGCTGGGATAAAGCGCTTTAGCGAATGGATAGGAGATTTTGTCAATAAATGGGGATGTACTAGTGAATGGTTTGATTTAGTCCTGTCAGGTATGCTGTGAACATTGTCTTATCTTGCTGCTTACGACGAAGTGCATCTTTGCACGAAACTTTTAAGTGTCATCCTGCAAATGTAATGCCAAGGAGACAAGAAAAACCATGAGTGAATAAATGAGCTTAGACTTACATGGCGGCTGATGGCGCAGAGATGCTGAAGGACAGCAGGCACTGGATGTAGATGATAGTGGTATTGATAAGGGCGATTTATGGCGAGCGATGCAGTGAAGCTGATGGATAATCATGGCGGCAGATTGATGTGCTGGATGTGAACTTGCCAGTTTATAGTCTTGGCAGATTATCATGGGTTAGTTTTATGTCATAACCCATTGGACATTGCCTGTTTAGC
>MNCI01005895.1:1005319-1045736 GCA_015680685.1 Gnetum montanum
GTATTTTTGTTGCCATGGCTTTTGGCGCTATGTGTCCTCCACATAGTCCCTCATGTACCTGATCAACAATCATTTGGGCATCAGCACTACTGACGCATGTTAGCAATATACCTTCATAGGATCTACAACACAATGTGTCCCCTACTAAGGTGTATTGCCTAGAACGTTTTCGTACGGCGTCCTTTTGCGCATTTGTTAGATGTTGTGGTGCCTCACCGTGTAGAAGGTATTCTTTTATGTCATCATACCACTCCACCGTGTGTATTGTATTGACGGATGCAATCGGCAACATGTTAAGGGTGTCGGTAATTGGTTCAGCGCAACTGGTTATGGAGCTTGGCAACGTGTGAAACATGTCAGGTGAGATATTTAATGCTAAGGTTGATAACACATCTGCAATAGTATTGTTGTTTCTGGAAACGTGTTGCACGTCCGCACTTTCAAATTGCCCTATTAAGTGTTTCGCCAAATCGCAGTATGGTTGTAAATGTTGAGCTTTACATGTATAGACGTCTGTGACTTGGTTTAGGACTAGTTGTGAGTCACCTCTGACTACCAGTCATGTGATGTCTGAAGCCAGCACTGCCACGAGACCTCTAAGGAGACCTTCATACTCTATTATGTTGTTCGTACAAGGAAAGTTGAAACGATAGGCAAAGGGTCGGATCTCCTCAGAGGGAAAGGTGATGACGGCGGCTGCGCTTCCTCCTCGAGAGGTAGATGCCCCATCAAAGTTTAAAATGACATCGTAGGCACTATGTCGAGGGTGCTTATGTTCTCATCTGGGAAGGTTGGGTCTATTGTTTCTTGGTCGTGCATTGGTGATGCAGCCATTTGATTTGCTATGGCTTGAAACCCTTGACTGATGATTGTGCTACGTAATACAAGTCAAACTCAGCGATCATGGCTTTCCATCGGGCTATTCAACTCATTTCGTAGATGTTCCCTGTTATGGCTCTCAGTACATTGTCCTTACAGATTATGTAAACTTGGTTACGGAAGAGGTAATGTCGCCATTTTCTTAAAGAAAAGACCAAAGCTAAACATGACTTCTCCACATTGTTATACCTTTTTTCATGGGCAACTAAGGCATGGCTCAAGTAGTAAACAGGGACTTCGGTTCCGTCATTTTGTTTCTGGCAAAGCATAGACGCGATGGACAATTCTGAAGTGGCAAGGTAGATGTAGAATGGTTTATCATTTTGGGGTGGATAAACTATAGGCAATCGGGCAAGTGCTGTTTTGATGTTTTCGAATGGTTCTTGGCACTGCGGAGTCCATTCAAAATGGGCATTTTTACGTAACAGGTGGTTCATAGGTTTTAGTTTGTCCGTGAGTTTTTCTATGAAATGTCTGATGAATTGCAATCTACCTTGTAAACCTCGAAGTTCGGTAAGGTTACTTGGTGGTTTCAGATTGGTTATGGCCTTAACCTTATCGGGGTCTACTCGTATCCCTGCTTCAGAGGCTATGAACCCGAGCATTTTGCCTGTTTTGACGCCAAAGACACATTTTTTTGGATTAAGCCTTAGTTCATATTTTAAACAACGCTTTAAGACTGAGTCGAGATCTTGTACATGTTGTTCGGTCCTTTTTGACTTAACTACGATGTCATCCACGTAATCGTTAAGCGAATGTAACATGTAATCGCTAATGATGAATGTCATTGCTCTCTGATACGTGGCCCCAGCATTTTTGAGACCAAAAGGCATCATTGTATAACAAAAAGTTCCCCATGGGGTCATAAAGGTTGTCCGAAGCTGATGCTCCAGGTTGATTCGTACCTGGTTATAGCCCGAGAAGCCGTCCATAAAAGATAATAAGGCGTGCCCAGTGGTCGAATCAACAAGTTGATCGATGCTGGGTAGGGGAAAGTCATCTTTTATGGTTGCTACATTTAGATATCGGAAGTCGATGCATAAGCGAATGCTTCCGTTTTTCTTCGGGACGATGACCATGTTTGATACCCACTCGGCGTAATCGATGGCCCGAATGAAACCAGCTTGGTAAAGCTTGGTGATCTCATTGTGAACTGCCAACGCCACCTCGGGTCTAACTTTTCACGTTTTTTGTTTTACCGGTCTCAGTTTGGGGTCGAGAATAATATTGTATTGGACAATTCTGGGATCTAGCCCGAGCATGTCTGTACAGGACCAAGCGAATGCTTTCATGTTTTCCCTAAGTATGTTTTCAATGTCTTTTGCTAGTTGTGGCTGCAGTAATGTGCTTAATTTTAATACTTTGATTTCCCCATCAGGCATGGTAATGGGGGTTTCCACTAATGGATCTTAGGTGATGTTTTCAGCTTCTATGTCGAGGAATTTTGTCATGCCTTCGTAATCATCTTCTGTTTGTTGTGTTGAGGCTATGACTTCGTCATCCGTTAATGAACTTAAGTTGATGGAGTTTATGTTAATGTCTCGTGTAAGTTTGTCGTATGGTCCATCGATGATTAACGGTGTGGTTAAATGTTGGCAATCCATTAAGCTTGCCCCTGCCAATAAACAGAGAGCGGAATAAGAAAAAGGGAGCTCGTTCTATGTCTTTTGGTAACTTTAAACTATGTGTATGTGTATAATGGTGGATTATCGTCACACCTGGATGCATGGCAGTTTAAGGCCGTACCGGGCCGTGAGTGGCAGTTTAAGGCCATACCGGGCCATCATCAGATGGGGAAATGGCATTTTAAGGCAGTACCGGGCCATAATGGTATGGGGAAATGGCAGTTTAAGGCCATACTGGGCCATGAGTGGCAGTTTAAACCTATGTAAAGTGGGATCCATGGAGAAACTAGGATGTAATATTCTCTGTTTTTAATAATTTATAATAATTTTTTATTACTTTTGGGCCAATTTTGGCGAAAAATAAGCAAAAAAGGCAAAAAAGGCAAAAACGGAGTAACGACGGGGTGAGCGGCGACGGCGGCGTCTGCGTCAGCATCATCGGGGCGCTATATAAAGGAAAGGGGGGGTCCATTTGTTTCTTACTTTGAAAGAGACAGCGTAAGCGACCGAGCGCCACCTGCTAAAGCGTAAGCATAAGTGTAAACCTGCCTCCCAGCGTAGACGCCAACGAGAGACCCTAGCGTAGACACCAAAGATTAAACCCCAGCGTAGACGTGGAGTGACCCTAGCGTAGACATCGAAGAGAACCTGCGAGCGCTAGTGTAGATAGTTGCTCAGCGTAAACTTACATCGATAGCATAGACAGTCCAAGATGGGCAAGGGGAAGGAAGTGGAGGGCCAGGGAAGGAAGGGTCCCGACCTGACCTTTGCAGAGGAGACGGAAGCCATGCTGCATGGCATGCCCAGGCCAAAGATCCCAGCATGGCCTGTGACGTCTCACAGGTAGGCTCTGATCCCTGCCTCTATTGTTGTTTCTGTGCTATCTTTTGTTTTCAGCGTAGATTGTCTTCGACGTATACGCCGAGTGTAGAGGATTTTTGTTTTTTCGGCGTAAGGGTTTTCGGCGTATACGCCGAGCGTAACTATCAAGCGTAGACAGCTTTATTGGCGAAATGTTTGTCAGCATAATTTATTTATCATCGGCGTAACTTCTGTTGGCGGCGTATACGCCGTGGGTTAGCTTAGCATATACGCTGGGCGTGCGCGATTGCTTTAACAGCCTAAACTCAATTTTGACGTCTCTGGCGTAGACTTTTCACGCTAAAAGCGAACTTGGGCGTATACGCCGAGGGTTTGCTCCGCGTATACGCTATACGTGAATGGGTTCGGGCGTCAGCATAAAGCTGATTGTTGTCAAGGTAGACACTGGGTTGGATAGCATAGATGCTGAGTTTAAATTGTGTTTTTTACGCTAAGTGTTGTTCTCGCGGGCGTATACGCTAGTTTATGCAGCGTATACACTGAGTACAGAGTTGGAAAATTTTCAATTTTTAAACGTCGATCTATAATGTAATTTTTCGCCTCTTGGGCTATTTCAAAGCATGGCTGATTGATTGTAGCGTCGCTATTGGTTGCAGGGACAGCAAACATTTCCTCATTGTCGTTGAACTCATCGGGGTATTGACATGGGTTGGCCTCGTTAAGGATGGCGAGGTTCCCCCAGACCTAACTGTGGATGAACGCGGGATTTGGTTCCGGGAAGGTGCATGTGAATTCTTGGCCTTCTTGTTAGATAATTTTGAGGTGGCTATGTGGTCAAATTTTGATGAAGTGACTACGCAGAGTGTGGTTGATGCGATGCTGCCAGGGGCTGCCGAGGGTGTCATGGTTTTCATCGAAGACATTGACGAGGGGTCATTTGTTAATGAGGATGGCACTACCCACAGGCCCAGGGCAACACACCTGTTAACGTGCGTGTGGGCGTTACTACCACGAGGGTTGGGCTACCTCAATCATACATTATTCATAGCCACCCGCACACATACTTTGTTCCATAATCCTCCTGGCATGGTATACCGAATAGCCAGGTGGGACCATTTACATTTATCGCTTTCTTTTTTCCGTTTGAAGTTGGTTTCGTATTTGTTGACATGTATTTGTTTGTAGGCCAAAGACCAACCCAGACGGGACCCTAATTGAGGATGAAGGGATAGCCCTTGCCTGTACTGCTCTAGAGATCTTCATGACGGGCCCCACTCTTTGTGGGATCGTATTGGCTCAGACGAAGGGGTCGATGGTCCATTTTCATAATCAGTTTTCCTAGGCGTTTGCGATGTGTAAAGCCCGTGGGTGACTTCATGAGGACTGGATAGATCAGGGGCCAGTTTTCCCAAATCTGCCACTAACGGTGCGTAATAATATTTCCTAGATGCGTTAGTGGATTTGTTCAACTGTTTGAAGTTATGCTGATATGACCATTTTAACTTGTTTTAACAGTTGATGCACCTCCCAGTGGGGATCCTGTGACAACAGGATGAACTGAGACCACTTTGTCAATGAAGTTCGGGGAGGTGGTGAAGGCACAGAAGTGGCTGCGTAAGCAAGCTCCACTGTCCCTCACTCGTTGCCTGGACGATGCTGGGCTCATGGACCTGTTTATGACGCCTAGCCCTAACGTCTCAATCGGGAAGATGATTGGAATTGTGGACTCTTTTAATGAGTCTGTCTCACAGTACAGCACCCAGATCAAGGGTGTCAAGGTGGTGTTTCATCTGTTGCCTGTGTTCTTTTCCAACTTGTTTGGTGTACCGGTAGATGGCCTACCCATAGTGCTGGACAGATCTCATAAAGAGCTCCAGACGATCCGTGAGCTGGAATCTTGGCTTGGCGTGGCCAAAAACACCAAGGGATTCCCGATGCAGGTGAAAGCGAAAGTTGTAGAGGTGAATGAATTATACCCCCTGTTTCGGGCATGGGTATTTTTGAAAACCCTTTCTCAAGTGTAGAGTTTTGGGGTTGAGGCGGTACGCATNTTGAAAACCCTTTCTCAAGTGTAGAGTTTTGGGGTTGAGGCGGTACGCATCCTGCGAACTGTCTTGGAATCCGGCATGCGGTATAACTGGGCTCAATTTTTGTTGGCGGGCCTGCACAAGGAGATAGTGCGGTTGCGCTCGAATATCGAAGTGCAATCTCACTTCACCTTTGCCTTCTTTGCTGGTTATCTCCGCTATTTTGCTGAATTTCTTGTGGTTCACGTAGACAACAAGTTTGTTCTGCGGGATCGGGGTCAACTATCCCGCCCGTGGGTCCAACACTTGTTTGCGACAACCAAATCCCAAGATGCCCCAGAAGGTATTGATGAATCTGTGTCTGTTACTACGGGGGGATCATCTGGGGGTTCAATCCACACATGGGACAGTCTGGGGTTGGAACTAGATGATGTACCTTTAACCGCTAGGCGGGCAGAACTAGTTATCAAAGAAACCATCGGCCAAGCCAAGTCGAGGTTGAAAAGGCCCGACCATCCAACGGAGGAGGTTGCTGATGTCAGCCAGCCACGTATGAAGCACATACGCTTCAAGATGCCTGGTAGGCGAGGCACACTCTCTTATTATTTTATCATTTTCGTTCATTTATAACTCTTACTTCGATTGCTTATGCGTTGTTGGTGTTTTTGACTTGAAAAAGTGAGGAAGCAGGATTTGGAGACCATTACAGAGGAAGAGGAGATGAATACAGAGAAAAATAATGGGAAGGAAAGTCCAAGGAAAAGCCAAGGCGGAGGAACGGAGCTGTTAACGGAGAAGACTACTGAAACTGGACCTTTAGACGACCAAGACGCTATCAACCAGGTGTTCAGCAGCTTCCTTAAGGGCGATCTGGATTTGGGCGATCCCCCAGAGGGTGACAAGGATCATGGTACGTTTTCGCTTTTAGTTTGCTTTTATTTACTGAATCGGTTATTGCTCCTACAGTCTTTTATTTTCATGTTTTTATGCTTTCCATATGAAGGTAGCGAGACCAGGATGGTACGGTTGGACATGCCCATGAAGACGATTCCCCATGAGAGGACCGCTGAGGTTAGTTCTTCCCGCACCCGTGAGCCATTTTTTTGGTCAAAAATGCCAAGTAAGAGGGATTTTGTGGCTGGCATCGTGGAGGAAGTCGTTGAATGGATCCAAGTAGTCCACCCAGATATAGGTACAAATCACTTAAAGATTTGGAGCTTCACATCTTGTTTGTATAGTTTTAACATTTTTATTCTCTGTGTGGGTAGGTGCTAAATTGAGATGGGATCCCTCAGAAAGCATTAGCATGGAAAGCCTAACCACACTCTCCCTGGAAGTAGAGCAGGTGCCAAGGCCTGTCTATGAGGAAGTTGCAGAAAGCCTTGCGCACAATGCCAAGTCATTATGGACTTGTAGGTGTTCTATTGAACAATTGTGGCTACAGATACAGGCAAAAGAGAGAGAAGTCTCCGAATTGTCAGAGGAACGTGACGATTTAAAGGCTCGGTACGAGTTCGCCGCTGCCAGACTAAGTGGAGATCGCTCTTGGCGAACGTCGGAAGTTACATACACCAGTTATTGGAACCTTCTGAATCGTCATGCATCACTGACTCGAAGAATGGCGGAGCGCAAAGCCCAAATTGATCTCCTAAACCTTAAGTGTCAAGATTGGAAAGCCTTTGCTTCCAAGGTTCGTAAGTGGGGTCAGGATGAGAAAAACCATAAACATCACTACAAGAAGTCATTGAAAGAGGTGTCCATTGAGAAGCGCCAGTTAGAGATGTTTGTGGAGGGTTTGGGTTTGCGCTCTGCATTCGATACGTTTTCTCAAAACACAACTATGAAAATGGAATCACCTACAAGGGTGATAACAACTGCATCTGGGGAGGTGTCGGTAGGTGAGTTCCCTCTGAAACATCCTACTTGGTCGGCCGTTGACAAAGGCAAGGCTTTGGCAGATGTTGACTTGGGACTTGACGGAACAGATTGGGCCAGTGTTTCAGAGGAAGAAATCCTTCGTCGGCTTGAATTCGGTCTAGGGGGATCCCCTATGGTAAGCATTTTGTCCTTATGAAGTTAATTCATTAAATAATGTCTAAAATTTTAACATCCACTTATTTTTATGTTGGTTGTTTATTTTTGGCATTTTCAGAATGAAGGTGGTGATGGTGCACAAGAGGCTAGTCCCAGCGGAGCAGGGGCCCCTGATGCTAGTGGCTCTAAAGGAGATGATCCTCCTGTCCCGGACGCTTAGTTTTTTTAGTGTTTTTTGTTTTTTTTTTGGGTTTTTTGGCGATTCAAATTGATGCAGGAATTGTAACTTGGATATGTTGAGAAAAACAGGAACAATTGGTTCTTGGAATTGTATAATGTTGCATGAGTAAATATTTTTTTTGTTGATTTTGAATTTGGTTGCACACACGACATGATGTTAAGATGTTTTTGGACTTGCTTTTCTGTTTAAATGTAATACACTGAAATAATGATAATGGTACGTAAAAAGGAAAACAGGGTACGCGCTAGTTTAAGGCCATTTCAGGCCCCTATGCGTAGTTTAATGCCATTTCGGGCCCCATTGCGTAGTTTAATGCCATTTCGGGCCCCATTGTAAACAAGTAACATTTTAGAGGAACTGAGTAAGTGTCTCAGTTGACCGGTCATCTCTGACCGTGGCTAGTTTTATGTCGTTGGGGACATGATAGTTTAACGTCATTTCAGACAAAGGGTGTTGTTTAATAATGTTTTCTTTTGTTTTTTCGCTTTATCATAGTTTAATGTCATTTCGAACTGCATGTAGTTTAACGTCGTTTTCGGACGAACCATAGTTTAACGTCGTTTTGGACGTAATGTAGTTTTATTTTAATTGTTTTTTGATTTTCTTTATTTTTATGTTAGGGGGTGTATTAGCCAGTACGATTTTGTATTCTGCGTCTCCTTCGCTGATCACGTTGAACGGCAATTCAGTCCAAGAGACGTCCGATTGAATTTTTTCGGTATCGGTATTTTCAGGTGCTTCAGTGTCCGTTGTTGTTTCTGTGTTGGTTTCTTCATGAGACGATGTGTGTGAAGTGTTAGATGCGGGTGTTTCAGTTTTAGGAGGCCCTTGTCCCGTGTTCGAAGGTTTACCACCCACTAGTCGTGGCTTGTTTGCGTCATTTTGACTAGACTTGGCAAGTTCAACTTCGGAGCCTTGATCGCTGTCCATGTGCGATGAAATAATGGGAGTGACTGCTTCCCCATGTATGACGATTTCACCGCCCTCATAGGGTAGGTGAATCTCCTGATATATAGGGGAAGAAACGGCTCTCAGTTGGGCCAACCAGGGTCTTCCTAATATCAAGTTGAACCCTGGCATCTCATCGACAACCAGGAAGTCAGCGGATGTGGGGAACTGGTCTCCCGCTATGAAGTCTAAGGTTATCATGCCTTTGACCAGTACACGTGACCAGCTAAATGACTTTAAACATGTTGTTGTCGTAGGTTTAATTAAGTCAGTAAACCCCAGTTGTTCAATGATGGGATAGGGTACAACGTTTGAGGCCGCCCCATCGTCTACATGGACTCTGTGTATTTTGAACTGGTTTACTTGTATTATTATGAACATGGGGATTGTCGTTGTCTCCCCCATCTTCTTGTCTACTTTGATGTTATTCTCATGGAAGTTCAGGGGTTTAGGGATGGCGCCGCGAGATGAGTACATTACGGCATGAATGGCGGGTTCGCTCGGGGGCAAGTCTTCACTGACCAAGATCGACGTGAGCATGTGTACTAGAGCTTCCCGATGAGTCTGGGATGTTAGCACCAAGTCGTATAGGCTTAATGATGTGTTTTTATGTTTTAGTGCTTGGGTAACCTGTGTTAGGGCCATTGCAAAATATTTGCTGTTAGGAGCGCTCTTATCAGTGATGACTGGGTCCATTGGACCCAACAGCTTTATTTCATGTCTTAGTGGCTTATCATCCTTGCTCTGTGCTGTAGCTTCAGATGGTTCATGTTGTTTCGATGGTTCACCCTGGTTCCCTGCATTTGACTGATCGTTAGTTGGCGACATGGGTATGGAATTGAGTGGAGTAGGCTTAGGCGGCCCCAAAGCCAATCGTTGATGCTCTTTCTCTAGGCGTTCGCGTGTAAGCCTATCAGCTAGACGTTCTCGCATGTGGCGTGGAGGTGGAGCTAGTCTCGGAGCTTCAGATTGTCTCGGGATGCACACCACGTATGGAGGCGGGCGGGATTGCAGTTGTGACGTTGAATGTGACTGGTTAGAAGGCAGCCCAGGGACCCTAATGACGTAGGGGCCAGGTTGGCCTGGCACTCGTGAGGTGGAGGTTTGACAATCGTTAGGATTTTCAGGTGTCCTAACAACATACGGGGTTGGTTTCAGTGGAGGTTGGACCTCTGCTATTGCAACGGCTGGTGGTACTCGGACTACGAAGGGGGTAGGCCGAGTATGAGGGGTTGGTGGCTTTGAAGGTGTAGGTACGGCTGAAGGTATACGGACGACGTAGGGCCGCTGGGGGGCGCGTGGTGGTTGAGGTGCGGACGTGGAGACAGCGGAAGGAATTTGAACTCTGAAGGGCCTACCAGGTGTTTCTTGTTTATGCTCAGGGTAAATGGTGTTGATGTTAAGCATCTTGAGATCCTTATCGAAGCAGATTGTACTAATAACGTATGGAACCTCGTTGGCGTTCAGAGGATCTTTGTAAACCCCCATGGCCTGATTCTGCGGCTGGACCGAGTTGGCCTCATCAAAAGTGATTTGGCCATCGTCGATCATCCGCTGAATAACCTGTTTCAAAGTGAAGTAGTAATCCGTTCCGTGCCCATTGCGTTGATGGTAGTTGCAGAAGCGATCCATCCTAAAGCCTTTGGGTACAGGCGGCTCATCCGGCTTTGCTAAGCTGGGGTTCTATACGAGTTGGCAGAACCGGTCATGTCTTTGGATGGCTACAGGGGACAGCTATTTATGTTTCATCAGCCCAGCCTTCAGGAGTTGATCAAAGAGCTGGGATGGTTTCATCGGTAGAGGCGTATACTAAGAGGGTTCTTTCCTCTCGAAATTCCGCGTACGGTTTGTTGGATTCTACGACACTGATAACTTCGGGGCTGTTGTGGGGGCGGGTTGATAGTAGTTAGTAGGGGTTGCGAGTGGTTTTTGCTGGTGTGTGGTGTTCGTTTGTTGGGCTCTTGCTATCGCTGCTATAGTTGTCTTGGCCTTCTCTTTATCCTTTTTAGTGTGTTGATTTCTGAAGGCCAAGTATGCAGGATCATGGCTATTTTGAGCCGCTTCCTCTATGTTCTTGATCTGTACAAACGCCTGATTAAGATCACGCGTGTTAAGGTAATATAGTTTCAACTTGAAGAAGTCGTTGACAGCCCCCTTGAAAATTGTAAGCAGATAAGTTGGAGAGATTGGTTCGTGTAGCTCGTTGAGAGCAGCACTCCATCTCTGAATAAACTTTTGTACGGGTTCAAGCGGTGCTTGCTTGACATGTATAAGACTGTCCAGCGTGGCCTTGGGTTTCAAGTTATACTTGAACCAGGTTACAAACTGGCGTAAAAGATGCTTCAAGGAGAAAACAGAGTTCCTGGGCAGGGCCCAGTACCAGTCGAGTGCTCTCCCTGCGAGAGACATGGGGAATACTCGAAGAATGAAATGGGGCCATGCCTGGAGCAACGCGCATTCTAGCCTAAATGTTATCAAGTGTGCATTGGGGTCTATCTCCCCATTGTATTTAGTTACCGTGGGTAACGAGACACCTTTAGGTAAGGTTAAGGGTGGGACTGAGGAGCTGATGGGATCATCATTGTAGAAGTCCACCACCTTCAGGTCTCCGTCAGCGGCCGTTTTGAGGTGCTTTACCTCGTCAGTAAGCTCCTGCATTAATTTCTTGGCATCCGCCCAGTCTTGTGCGCTCGGTGATGCTGCAGCTTGGGGTTGCAGTATATTATACAAGATAGATTGTTGTATGGTCGGCTGAAAGGCCGAAAGCTGCGCGGTTAGTGGTTGTGCATGTGGAAAGTTTGCAGTGGGCGGTACTAAGGATGTCACGTTATAGGGGAAAGATGGTTGTTGTTGTGGCTGCAACTGGGGCTGTGTCTAGGGAACATTGGTTGGTGGAACTGTATGAGGTGGCGCATGGTGATGGGGAATTTGATATGACGACATTCCCCTCACTGGCCATTGCCCCGTCATGTTGTGCGCGGGGACTCCCTGTTGGGTCACGGTTGTTTGAGGAACTGTATGCGTTTGGATATGCAGTATGAAGTGAGCGGATGTAGATGCCAGGATCACATGTGGCTTTCCTATCACCCGTGGTGGGGGTGTCACTCCCACGTTATTATGAGGGGGTGGTGCTTGGGAAGATGGGCCAGCTGCTTCCTCGGGGATGATGGCGAGAGGGAACGTGTTGAATTGCGGATCAGTCGGAGGCAGCACCTGAGCAAATGAAGATGTGTGCGATGGAGGCATTTGTGTATGAGTTAGTCTGAGGGGTTGGAGGGGTAGGATCTCCCCTGTGCCCGGATGAAAAATGGGATTAGCGTGTGCTTGCGGGCTGAGAGTGTGGTAGGAATCCTTGTGTTCTGATTGAGCAGCGAAGTCATCCTCTTCCTCTAGTTGGGCCTCTGGTGCATGCTGACTTAGCATGTGACTCCTTTGCAGGAGGAGCCGTGTGACGAGTTCCAAGTACTGCTCCGGAACTGGGATTACATCATATGGGGAAGGGGTGAACTCATATCCTCCCCTATAGAAGAATTTGAACTGCCTCTTTACCTCCAGTTCAGCTCGATCTACAGCCAGGCCAGCTTGTATCTTTATGCATATAAAATTATACTGATCCTGGGTTATGATGTCGGAGGCCGGGTCTCTCCCTTGCAACCTTAGGGACCGACGGGGTCCTGCAGTGGGTTGAACTCCCAGAAGTTGCGTGACATGCTGTTGGACAACCATGGTGTCCATGATGGCAGTGGTTTGGGTAGTGGCAGCAATGTTGTTTGCGGGGTTCATGGTGATATGTCACAGAGATGAATCTGTCTAAAGATGCGAAGTTAAAGTGTCGTGTAGCGTGCAGCGTATACGCTTCAATGGACAGCGTATAGTGATAGCGTATACAGCATATACAGCGTATATGGTCAGCGTAGACGGTGGAGAGCGTATACGTAAGATGGGTCACGACGTAGACCAGTTGCAGCGTGAAACTAGTTGCAGCGTAAAAATAGGGGAGCGTAAACTAGACTCAGCGTAAACAGGTCACAGTGTAAAGCAGAAGCTGGCGTAAAATAGGTGAGCGTAAAATAATTTGCAGCGTATAACAGCAGATAGCGTAAACAGGTTGTAGCGTCAAGTAGGAGCTAGCGTAAACAAGGTGGGGCGTAAAAAAGGCTGAGTAAACAATGTAGAGCGTAAACAATGACAACGTAAAAGCAAAGCTCAACGTAAATAAGGTAGGGCGTAAATGATGACAGCGTAAAAAATGCATAGCGTAAACGCAAAGGAGCATAAAAACAAGGCAGCATATGGTTTTTCAGAGGAAATTTTTACGAGGGGGCGTAAATACTGAACAGCGTAGACGCTGGACAGTTACAGGCCGAGGTTTTAGACTAGGCAGCGTAACCACTGAAGGGTTTCAGCAGGGAGCGGCGTGGAGTTGGTGGCGTAGACGCTTAACAGCGTAAACGCTGGAAAATTTGCAAATAAGGGTTTTAGGAGGCCCTCCTTCTAGCGCCAATTTCTGTACCGCCTGAAATCTTCGATCTCCGGCTGGAAGGAAAACAGAGGTCGTGGGATCTCAAGACGAGAACAAAAGACCCCGTCTTTGCCTGAGGGCGAGCTGGAATGCACGAAGATAGAGTACCTTGGGTGGTCCGCACGCGGATCAGACAAGGATTTCCCTGCGCGTACACCGAAGTGCTATACGCTGGGTTGTGCGTAAACAGTGTAAAAAATCGTAAACAAAGCATAAATAGCGTAAAACAGGCGCAGTCGAAGCGTGAGCGTAAACAGGCGTAAACAGAATGCATGGGCCAAGTTGACGTAAAACTATAAACAATCTTTAAGCAGCAAATGTAAACAATGGTATTACAGAGTCAAAGTATAGTGCACCGGTCTAACGCAGTTGTGAGGAAACACAAGGCGGACAAAAAGCCCCGGCATATGCAGGAATGACTCGGCTGGTTCGTAAGGCAGGCGGAGCGTAGAGACTGTGTACGGCGCACCGGGGTCTTTAGCGTAAGAGGGTTTCAGCTCTTGTGCGCAGCGTAAATGTTCTCTGGTGTGCTCTTGGATTTTGCCAACCAACCCAGGTGAAGTGGGAAATCGGGGTTTATATACAGGTTGTTACACTAGACTCGGGTTGGGCAACACGTGGCGCGTTGACCGGGTGCACAGACTTTACAGAAATACAATATTTTACATCTATTAGGCGTATACGCTGGACGTATACACTGAGCGTATACGCCATATCAAGTCAGCGTATACGCTGGGCGTATACGCTGGAGGTGTTGGGCGTGAACTGGGGTGAAGATGCTAAGTGCTGGGCCTATACGCTGGCGGATGCTGGCGTATATGCTGACGGATGCTGGGTGTATACGCTGGTGAACGTTGGGCGTATACACCGAAGGATGCCCACTTGCTTCAATTCTTGCTCTTTGGTGTTATCTTTATGCTGTCATTGGAGATTTTGTCGTTGAGCGCATGCATCTGCAGTACCTGGGCGTACATGCCGGAGTGCTGGGCGTATACGCTATAGAGTGAGACGTATACGCTAGGCGTATACGCTGTAGGTGTGAACTTGGGCATATACGCATGGCGTATACGCATGGCGTATACGCATGGCGTATACGCTGGCACAGTATACTTAGTAAAAAAAAATAAGCATTCTAAGTCCCAACACTGCCACATATGACTTCTCATGTAGCCGAGGTCGTCCGTGAGTCTCAGGGTCCTTCTTGGTGCCGGGCAAGTACTAAGCTCCAAATTTTATGGTGTTTCATGGAGAATGAAGGGTTGTCGCTGAACCACGCCTGTCAATGTCGATGGGCTTGTTGTTTGAGACAAGTGAGGATGGACACGCAGCATAAAAGGTTGTTTTGGCTATGTTTGGCCATCGCCTTCCGTACCCACTACATTGATAGTGTACCCTGCGTTATTCGTGTTTAGCGGGTCTTGGTACACATGCATGGATTGATTCTCCAGATGGATCAGACTACTGCTATCTAAGATCAGTTTACCTTGATTGATCATGCATTGAATGTCATCTTTCAATGCCCAACAGTAATCCATGTCGTAACCACACAGCTAGTGATAGTCATAGAAATAGTCCAGCCTAAAATTTTTGGGGACTGGCGGTTCGTTTGGGAGGACCAAGGAGGGATTCTTGAGCAATTTACAATGCCTTCTATGATGTTTCAAATCCTTCTCAGATACCTTCTTATGTTGAATATGGCCAATTCCCAGCAATTTCTTCAGAAGTTCTAAAGGCTTTACAGGTAGAGCAGCGTATTTTGAACGATCTTTATGCTCAAAATTAGGCTTTGGCTGTGGAGGTGCTTTAGGGGTAGATGGAGTTTCTTGATCGACGCTGTTTGAGTTGGTTGTGGGCTCAGCAGGTTCTACAGATACTTTCTTATTATTTTTTTTCTTCTTGGCCCCCTCGACAACCGCTGCTACTATCGTTGTCATAGCTTTACCTTTGTCTTTACCCTTGCTGTGGGAATTTTTGTAGACCACATACGCTGGGTCCTTGCTAGCCTCTATCGCATCTTGAATGCTCTTAGTCTAAGCAAAGGCTTGGCTGAAGGAGCGGGGAGCGAGGTAATACAGTTTAGACTTGATAAAGTCATTAACTGCCCCCTTGAAAATTGCCAATAGATGGGCCTCCATGATGGGTTCACAGATTTCATTCAAGGTGGCACTCCACCATTGTATAAAATTTTGAACTGACTTGGGTGGGTCTTGCTTGACTCCCATGAGCTGATCCAGCATGACTTCTGGTTTCAGGTTGTACTTGAAACATGTCACGAACTAAGTTAATAGCTCTTCCAAAGTTGAGATGGAAGCACGTGGGAGTGCTCGATACCAGTCTAAAGCTTTACCCGTTAGGGACATAGCAAAGACATGGATGATGGTATGTGGTCATTGTTGCAATGACAATGACTCTGACCTAAAAGTGACTAGATGAGCATTGGGATCACCTTCCCCATTGTATTTTGTAAAATGGGGGAGTGGCATCCCAGGAGGTAACAACAAAACAGACACTGCCGGACTAATAGGATTGTCATGGTAAAAATCCATGACCTATATTGTATCGAAAACGGCAGCCTTGAGGTGTTTAACTTCCTCAGTAAGGGTCTGAATAAGCTAGAAGGCTTGATCTAGACCCGTAGACGAAGAGATCGTTTGTGGAATGGCAGGAGGAGCCACGCTGGGTGGCGGAATAGGGGCAGCAGCTTGGCCGATGTGCGATGCTATCGGAACTATCCCTACATGTGGTGCCACTTGTGGCATCCACCACCTGGTAGGTGGCATGGATGGGACGACCACTATCGATTTTGCCATGGGATATGCTGTTTGCGTAGCCGGGGGCACAGATGATGACCCTGTAGTGGGGTTTAGTTCCTGCGGGACCTGGTGTTGATGATTAGGGAGATGATTAGTTCCTGCTTGGTGCACCTAGTAGCATAGTGCTTGGTAACCCAGCAATGGATAGGTGGGTTTAGAACATGTATGGAAAGTGGGACAAGATGCTTATGTTAGGACTAGTTAGAGACTAGTTAAATAGTTAGATTAAACTAGTTCTCAATCTACTTCATTTTCCTCTTTTAGTATCAAAACCATAAAACATAAAATAACAAAAATCATATGCCTCAATTACACTTTACCATACCATTGCGCTTCACAAGTGTAATTAGGAAGAAAAAAAATGATCATTAGGATAGGGTTCACTTCCTAGAAGACTAGTCCATTGGAAACTAGAGAGTCCATAGAATTCAACTAGATTGCACATGAACACTTCATGATTCATATGGTTGGGCGTAGAGGTGCCTCAACCACTCATCATTGGTGCTATTTTTAGGAACTCTATTTGTTGAAATGTGTGCTATCTAGGTTTAGTGAATATCATTAATATCATTGGATGAACCCCCATGTCGATATCATTCCCAAATAATATAACTACAAAAGCACACTAATATTTTAGTTATTTTGCAAAATGTCTTCTTTTTCTCACTGGTGAAATGATACAAAACCACTAATTCCATAGGACTGCAAAGTGATATATACTCATCCAAATGAGTATGTGCCTGATTTTACCTTCATCCTACATCAAGATGAGCAACTTCGATTGTGTGATATGGAAGGCAACATTGTAATGCCTCCTAATCAATTTGTGCATGTGATGTTGCTTCAAACTCTTAAGAAGTTAGGAATCTTAGATCTTCAAGAGGAATAAGCTATGCATGGTTATGACACTTGGGACTACCATCCCATTGAAACACAATGCAAGAGAGATTGACATAAGGAGAAGCATCATGGGGAAGCGAAGAGAAAATGATTCACAAATCCCTTATTCTTGCTAAATCAAGATGACAACAAGGACCCTCCCTTTAAGGGATTTTAGCATGAAAATTCTCCATCCTTTATTACTGGTGATGAGGGTGTGGCCCTAAATCTATTATCTATAATCAACAATCCAGGTTCAAGAAAAGATGGTAGTCAATTCAAGGGATCAAACAAGCATTAAGATGATGAGAAATCTGATGAACATGGCCATGAGAACCAAAAGGAAATTGGTAGATATCATGGTGAAGGTATTCCTCCTCCCTCTTCATCATGTTCATCTACATCTACTTTTTCTTCTTCTTCTAGTTCTGAAAGATGCCATAGAAGAAACAACCATGATGGAGGTGAGCAGAGGGGCAATAATATTAACCACCATGCCCACAATAATCAAAGGGGTAATAGAGGACATCATTAGCATTAATGAAATAATGATCATGATGAGCCTTTGTTAGCAACTCAAAGTATGCTTAACATTGTATAGGCAATCAATATTTCAACTAGGCATGTGAAAGATAGTTGGATAATGCACTTACACATGAACAATATCCCAAGATTTAAGGGGGGATATAGCTCTAAACTGTAGAACCATCTACAAGCCTTTAATGATGCCTATTCCTTACAAAAAATTGAGAATAATTGGTAAAAACTCAAGCTATTCCCTAGGACACTCATTAAAAAAGCAAAAGGCTAGTACTAGCCCTTGGAGTTGGAATCTATCCACCAATGGAGTACAATGCTAGAGCTATTTAATGATAAATATCAAATGTACTCCAAAGTGTCTAACTTGAGAAGGCAAATGCAAGGCTAGAAACAAGGAATATGTGAACCTTTAGATGCTACTATGAAACTACTATTCTCTCTTACATTGATTCCCTAGCTATGGTTATTCTCAGAGGGAACAAATCTACCACATCATAGATAGTCTTAGAGTAGAAACCAAGAGAACTCTTGAGGTTTATGTTCAAGGTAGATTATCCAAACTAAGAGCTCATCAGATACAAAGGCTGATAGAGTAGGTTGCAAAAGAAGAAGCTGAGTTATGAAAAATGAAAAGTGTAGGAGAATATAATAGGAACCCTTTCATCAAGAAAAGGGAGGTCTAATTTTGTGATGAGGAGTCACCACTCAACGAAGTGATGAATAGGAAAACCTTGTTCATTAAAAAATATATTTTTGATGTTTTGGAAAAGGTTGATAAATTATGGGAATCTTTGGATAAAAATTTTAAAAATAGTAATCATGACCACAAGAGGTGAAAAGAAGCTGAACGTGCCTACTAAAGAGGTAAGGGCAAAGCTGTTGTAGTGAGATAGACTCTAATGATGAGATTGGTTGTGACATTTGTTAGTATGAACATTCTAAGTGATGTTTCCCTATGGTGTCACACTTACAAAATTCTAGGGTGCATGCATTGAATTCTCGACTAGCACAAAGGTAAGCACCTAGATGATTGTCTTATCCTCAAGGCAATCCAAGGCAGTTCCACTAGCAACAAAATACTTACTATCCAAGTGAAAGTCCATCATTACCAAATGAATAATATCAACAATGGCATCAACCACAATCATGAAGAATGCCACCTCCAAGACAGCAGTACCCTTATAGACAACTAGATCCATATGGGTACTATGTTTAGCAACCCATCTCTTCACGAAGTTCTACCAATCATGCCTTATTCCAACATCACTATTACCCCCTAGAGTATCATCAAACTCATTCACCATCTACTCAAGGGAAGAACCCATATTCATTCCATCCTTCACATCCATCTACACAAATCCCTTCACCCTCAATCTACTTACCGCTTGCTCCATCCATGCAAGGAAAAATTCCCCCATAACTATTACAACAAAATGCTACAAGGGTTTTACATTCATAACTAACCTTCTAGCCATGTGATTTAGACAATCAATCTAGGAAATGACCCTTTTTCTGACCCAACAATCCTCCGAAACTTTCACAACCTAATGCAGCTAGTCATCCTATATCTCCAACATCCTCATTCTTTGCATTAAACACATTCAAGTACCCTTCAAACTAAATGCCACCTCAAATCTGTACTATGATATTAACTCATGCTATTTCTAATTAAATCAAGTCTAGCAACCTTTCCATGAAAATATCTAAGTTAGGAAGTCATCTCATTTACTTACAAATCAATGGACATGAGCCATGCAAGGCTCTTCTTAATTCTAGTTCCATTGTCAATCTCATCTCCCATGACATGTACAAGGTCTGGAACCTACCACCTTTTAAGAAGAGCAACATCCATTTGAAATTTGTAGACCAATCAATTACTATCCCTTTGGGATTTATGAAGGACATTATGACTACCATTTGTGGGTGGTTCTACCCTTCTAATTTTCTAGTGATCAAGGTAGAAAACTACAAGGGTGACTTCCCCATCATTATGGAAAGGGCTTGGTTAAGCATGTTTGATGCATGAATGGGCATAAGGGATCTCTCCTTGGAAATCTCCAAGTAGAATGAATTTGGAGTTTAGAGAAGAAGCGTGTTACATGCATCATGTACAACAATAATGGGTGTAATTGCATGTATAAAATCTAGTTCATTAGGAGTACATGAATTAAAGCATGCAATTAGTGTGCACATGAAATAGATATCCAAAAGTGTCTGTACATAGTAGCCACAAAATAGGAGGGAACCCCATGGCTAATAGCTAACTCTGATAGTAGCACACTATGCATGGAACCTACTGAGAGCCTAACATGTGCTTATGTCAAAGGCATGGATGAACTTGAGAAATTTCATGACCAACTCTCTAATGATGAAGATGATGATACCTATTGGAGAGAGCTAAAAATCCTTAAAAATTTCAAATAGTAGCCCCTAGAGTTAAAAACTCTACTAGCTGACATGGAGTATGCATTTTTAAACAATGGCAAGCTAGATATAATAAATGCAAATCTTGATCCTAAATAAAAAGATAAGTTATTGAAGGTCATTAACATATGGCCAACAACCTTTACTTGGCCATATCCCAAACTAACAGAAATCAATCCAAGGATATGCCAACATCGTATCTACACCAACCTAGCCATGAAGCCAAGAGGGTAGTTACAAAGGTGGCTAAATCCCAAATGAAAGTAGATCATTGAGGAAATAGAATAACTCCTCAAGGTAGGGTTCATCTATCCCATAATGGATAGTGAGTGGATTAGTCCACTCATAATTGTGCCAATGAAAGATGGTAAGTGATGGGTTTGCATCAACTTTAGGCTATTAAATATGGCAACATTTAAAGATCATTTTTCATTGCCATTTGTGGACGAAGTGTTGGAAACTATCTCTGGGCATTTTTATTATAGCTTCTTGGATGATTATAGTGGCTATAACCAAATCCAAATTGCCCCAAAAGATCAAGACAAGACAACATTCATGAGTCCTTAGGGGACGTTTGCATATTGCAAGATGTTATTCAGTTTGTGCAATGCCCTTGCAATATTTGAATACCTGGTCCTTAGCATTTTTCAATAGTAGATTGGTAGGGGGTATAAGTCTTTATGGATGACTTCTCTACCTATGGGGCTACATTTGAGCAAGCCCTAGATCACCTTGAGTAGGTACTAAAAAGATGTGTTGAAACAAACTTGAGGCTCAATTGGTAGAAGAGCCATTTAATGGTCTAGAAAGGCATAGTAATAGGGCATAGAATTACTCAGGCAAGGATTGAGGTAGAGCCGAAAATGATAAGGGTCATCCAAGCAATCACACGCCAACTAGAGATAGTCAAAGATGTCTGCTCATGGCTTGGACACACTGGCTACTACTAGTGGTTCATAGCAAATTTCTCTAGGATTGGAAAGCTATTGGTCAAGCTTACAAAGAAAGATGCTCCATTTTTTTAGACCAAGAAGTGTGAACATGCATTCCAACTACTAAAGGAAAAGCTTGTAGAGACTCTAATTATATGAGCACCAAATTGGTTCAGGCCATTTCATATAATGATAGATGAATTTAACTATGCCCTAGCAGCTATGCTTACATAGTTGGATGACAATAAATGTCCATATTACATTCACTGCATGAGCCGAAGCATTGTGGGTGCATAGTTGAATTACACCATAATAAAGAAAGAACTTCTTGTAGTGGTGTATGCTCTCAAAATGTTCAAGCACTATGTTCTTAGCTACAAACTATTTGTGCACATAGATCATAGTGTGATCCACTTCCTAATGAACAAGCCAACAGTGAGCCCCTGTATCCTACAGTGGCTCGTGATGTTGTAGGAATTCAATCTCACAATGGTAGATTAGAAAGGGACTGAGAATGTGGTTTTTGACCACCTCTCTTGATTAAGATGGGATAATAATGAGGAGAGTCCACTCTCTAATCAATTTTTAAACAAACTTCTCATTATAGGAGCAATAAATGATCAAGTTCCCCCTAAACCAAAATGGTATCATGGCATCCTCACTTACCTTCTCACTCAGGAGATGCCACAAGATTTGGACATTAGAAAGAAATAATAGTTTCTTCACTGAGAAAAGTACTTCATAGAAATCAATGGATACCTTTATAAGGTATGTGTCGATGGCCTATATCATTGATGTGTCCCTAATATAGATCAATTGTGCATTCTCTAAGATGTTCATGAAAGCCCTTGTAGAGGCCACTATGTAGGAAGATGCATGGCCATAAAAATCCAAATGGTAGGATACTATTGGTCGATAATCTTCAAGGACATCCATCAATTTGTCTGATCTTGTAAGAACTATCAATGAGATGGTCGGATGACTACTCAAATGGAGGATCCTCATAGTGGATTCAACCACTAAAGCCCTTTGACATATGGGGCATAGACTTCATGGGTCTAATCACATCCATGTCCAATAGAAAGGCATACATCATCATAGTAGTCAACTACTATACCAAATAGGTAGAAGTAGTAGCTATCATCGATTGTACATCATCCATTGCTACTATATTTGTACAACAACATATTGTAAATAAGTTTGGGGTGCCACATGCACTAATTTCTAACAATGAAACTTATTTTATAGGTACCACTTTTTGAAAACTTATGCAATGCTTGAGAGTTGAACATAAATTAACACCCTATCAGCCCTAAGCCAATGATCAAGTAGAAGTCACCAATAGGGAGATTACAAAGATCCTAACAAGTACCATAACCAAATATATGAGAGATTAGAGTACAAAACTCAACGATGCCCTAGGGGCCTACCACTTAACATGGAAACTCCCTATTGTCTACTCTCCCTATGAGCTAGTGTACGGAAAACTTCCAACACTCTCAATCTAATCCGAGCTTCATACACTCTCAACAACCTATGACTTGGACCTTGACCCAAAGCTAGCACAAAGAGAAAGATTGATCAACCTAAATGTGCTAGATGAAAGTCAATTAGTGGCCCCAACTTTGAATGAAGTGCATAAGGCATACAAAAAACAATGACATGATCTTTGAAACACCACAAAATTTTAGGTCTCAGCATCTTGACTACAAATTTGGCTAAGTGTCAAAACAATGGCACTTTGCCCAAATTTTTTTAAGTGTTGAGTATAGTCAACTCCAACTACTAGATTTGCAAAATTTTTCTAAGTGTCAAAAAATGGCACTTTCTACAAATTTGTCTAAGTGTCAATACTTGAGCAAAAGTTTTCTAAGTTTGGTGTCAAGTTGTGTAGCATAGACAACATAGCAAACCTTAAGTCTTGTTTTTCTACAAAATTTTTTTAAGTTTGGTGTTAAGCACTGCAACATAGACAACGTGACGAGTGTAACATATCAAAATTTGCAAAATTTCACTAAGTTTTCATGCTACGCTTTGTTCTGCTATGCAGCATAGCTAGCTTGACACAAAAAAATGCCTCCAATAGCCCAAAAAAGTCTCCAGAACTCAACATCAACCTTCATCTCAGCTTCTACGTTCCTTTGGTAGCCAAGATTAATAATTTTCATTTCTCCTACATCCTATTTGCCCTAAATTGCATCTACAATCTAGAGCAAGATGAGCATAGTAGGGGGCATCCTATGTCCCACATGTAACATGGGATGAGCATAGTAGCCAACATCCTGTGTCCTGCACATAACATGGGACAAGCATAGCGGCCAAAGTTACAAAAATTTTTGAACTTTTTCTGGTCACCTTCGAACATAGAAAATTTTATAAATTTTTCTTGTGGTCCTACCACCTACCACATTACCACGTGGCACCCGATCTACATTTTGGGCTAACCCTAGCCCTATAAATACCCCTGCACCCTAATGTTTCAGGGGGTTGGCTTCCATTTTTCACCAGTTTGGCACTTTGGCATCTTGGCACTTAGCTCCATGGGTGAACAAGACCTAGAGCACACCACACCAACAAAGAGGCAGAGTTGCACATCACAGCCCATTGTAGCCCTATTGTAGCCTTGCAAAACATCACATGGTACACTGTGGTGACCAAACTGATAAGCATAATTCATCATAGAAAGCATCAAACTTCATGGCCTGACACCACTAGGATTGTGACGATGCTCCCACTGTGCCTATTATACATTGTGTACCTTTTGAGATCCTTTTTTAGCTACACTCCCCCTTTTGGGATAGTCCACTTTTATTCTCAAATTTTGTTGCATTTCTCAAGCATTTCTCTTTGGCATTCAGTGTAACACTTATATTTTCTTGCTATTTCATACATATTTGCATGTTTACATCATTGTTCTCAGGCTGGGACACCTTGCTATGCTCTAGCTTAGTTAGCCCCAGTGCCTGCACATAATACTCTATAAATCCTTTTACAAAATGATTATTGTTACACCACGTAAGTCCTTATCTAATCGACTAGACTATTTAGGGCACCTTGTTTCCATTTCTCCAACACAACCCTTCCAAAGATTCAAGGTTAGGCTATACATCCATAGACCTCTCAATTTTTTTGGACATCATAGTTTTTGGTGCTAGAAGGAGGACCTCGTCATTTCCTTCTATATTTTTTGATTAGCACTTGGCCAAAATTCTAAATGCTCTAGAGAGTATAACAAGTTCTTAGAGTGTGGCAAGCTCCAGCGTAGTGAGTTTGGCAAGCTCTAGCATAGCAATCATGGCAAGCTCTAGCATAGTGAGTGTACCACCAGAGTTAACCATTTTTAACAGCTTTCATACTTAGCATTTTTTCTGCATTTTCATACTTAGCCAAATTTTCTACAATTTTACACTTGGTTAATTTTTTTGTAGTTTCCATAATTAGCCATTTTTCTTCATTTTTACACTTAGCCATTTTTCTACATTTTTATACTTAGCCATTTTTTGGCTATTGGCAAACTTAGTCATTTTTCTGTAGTCAAAGTTAGCCATTTTTTGTGAACAAAAACTCTCACAACCCAACCTATGAAAATGAATCCAAATCAACCTTCCACATTAGTGTCTAACACATTTGACACTAAGATCCACCCAAAGCATGCTGCACTAAGCCATGAACAATACAATTTTTTTTGTGTCAAAATCCACGTACACCTCAAGCTAGAGGTAAAACAAGATTATGAACAAGTTGATAGGGATGGACAAGAGCAAAATCCTACCTTGTTTAACATAATCTCACTCATGGAGTCCTACCACTAGCTATTGTCCCAACTCATTCATGCAAACAAGCATGATGTAGGGACAACCTACGAGGAAGCCTCAAAGGAGGAAGAAGATGAGTTCAAGGCCTACTCTAAAAGTGAGAGTGCCCTCTACACCATCTTTCAACAACCACTTCCTAGTATATCCCCTCCTTGGTTTGGTCCACCCATCCTCTCTGAGATGGTAACTGTGTCAATTTAGCCTTCCTTGCAAGCTACTGTTGCATTTGCCCAACCCTATGCTCATGTAGGGGCCACCTCCCAACCCTAGATGACTTAGGCATCCTATGTCCCATTTATCTCATCAGCACTCGTGGTGTCTACCCAACCCACTTGTGTGTGGTCCACCTCAGTCACCACACCTATCCCTCAACTAACACATCAACAACCATATGCTATGATGTTAAACTAGCAATGCTCATCTGCTACGACATTAAACTAGCAACACTCATCCACTATGACATTAAATTAGCAAACTCCACAACCAATAATCTGACCCTATGCCATACATCCAACACAAGCCTAGTCAATGCAAGTGGTTGGCACATCCCCAAGCTTGGATCAGACATTCTAGCTAATCCAAAGTTTGACAGAGGAGATCAACCAACTTAAAGTGGCCTCCTTCAAAACCAACAAGGTGATGGACTTCTATTGAGATGACCCCATAAGTCCTACGGTACCACCTCTAACTCTTCCAACTGGGGTCCAACTACCTCAATTCACCAAGTACAATGGTGAAGGGGACCCTAAAGCACACTTGATCACATTTCGATCTAAGTGCCTCTCCTTCAAGCCTGGCCACATGCCATCATGCATGTGTTCCCTATGTCACTCACTGACAAGGCCTTAGACTGGTATCACACACTACCCAAGGCCTCAATCTCCTCTTTGGAGGATCTCATAATCGAGTTTGTGACATGCTTTAGGTACAACCTAAATCTTGAAGCAACCCTTGACTAGCTCATGCAAGTTAAGCAAGGGCTCCTAGATCCCATGCCAAAATTCCTCCAATGTTGAAATGTTTCATTGAGTGAAATGCGTGAACCCCTAGCAGAGACACACCTACTAGCCATCTTCAAAAGTGTAGTGAATGACTTCATCAAGTCCAAACAATATTATCTAACCCTGAAGTCTCTTAGCCAAGCCTTTTCCCTAACAAAAGGCATGGAGGAAGTAGCGCAAGCTAGCAATGACCTAGCCTACATGGCCTACAAAAACCATCATGCTCGCAAGCAAAACACAATAGTGGCAATAGTGGCTGCAAGTACAAAAGCAACCAACCAAAACCCAAAGGCTAAGTAACCCAAGGCCCTAGCTCACAAAGCCACCAACTCTGACACCAACTTGCCTACATCGGTGGGGGCTACCCCAAGGCCCAACTTTGAGTGCAAGGATTGCTTACCAGTGGAACCCTCTGAACTACTAAAACAACTCTTGAAAGCCAGGAGAATCCAATACAAACATGTATTGGAGATTTCCCACCAAAAACATGATAGGTACTGCGAACTACTGAGGTTAGTAGTACCAAACAAGTCCCTAGTTTACAACATTTCCAACTAGACCAATACTATCATTACCACCAAATGTTTGATCATAGTATAGACAACTATCGTGCTTTGTAGGATGACCTACAAAGAATGATAGAATGGAGCCAACTGATGATTGATGTGGAAAGCCAATCCAACATAGATGATGCCTCCTATGTCATAAACTCCATTAGCATAGGTGGCAAGTCCAAACCTATACAAAAACCTTTTGTGATCCGTGTGCCTCCCAGCAAGGTAAGGATCCTCTCACCCTCCACAAGCAAGAGGCCCTCCTTTGTTATCAAAGTATCACCTCGGGCAACCACAACATCCTTTGTGGTCAAGATCCAAAACCAATCATCTTCTAAGATGTTACACTGGCATAACATAGCAACAACAACCACTAAGCCACCTTTTTTCATCAAGGTGCCACAATGAGTTGGCCCCACAATAACTCGTAAACCATCATTTGTCATAAGGATGTCACAATGTGATGGCCCCTCACCTACCCAAATCCCAATAGTGGGCAACATCTCAATATCTCCTCCTTCGAGGGCTCACCTCACTAGCAACCTAGCTAGGCCTAACAAATGGCAATGTAAGAGAATGAATAAGTGCCTCACAACCCCCATGGACAAAGCAAAGGCCATGACCAGCAAGCAACAACTGAATGCTGGGGTCCCTACCCCCAATTAGGTTAAGCAACCCAAGCCCAAGTCCCCTTCGCAAGAGATCCATCTCTTAAGCTGCATGGAGGAAGTTAAGGTTAACATAATGGCTGATGATAAGAACTTCGTAGTTGCACTAACCTAGGTGAAACAAAAACTCAAGCAAAAGAACAAAATGTTGAGCTTGTACAACCTGGTCATGACCTTATTTACTCACTACCAAGAATTGGCCCAAATATTGGCCTTCGTTCCTATTACAGAGGACGTCCCTACAGAGGAGGCATCCATTCATGCAATAATGTTGCCTCCCACACCACAAGAATCAGGTTCAACATCTCTAGCATTTTGTGAGGATGCAATCAAGGTCAACCCCAAACAAGAGGAGGTTACTACAACTCCACTACTCATTAGCATACATGTTGGATAGTGCACAATCTATAGAGTGCATGTTGATGATGGTGTAGTAACAAACGTAGTCTTATACTCCATCATTGAAAAGCTAGGCCTAGTAGATGAAATCAGGCCAACCAAAACTACATGTCTAAAATTCTTCAATGGATCACACATCACTATTAGGGGTACAATCAACTTAGCCTTCATGGTACGAGAGCAATTCCCCACTAGTGCAAATATCACTATCATAGAGGAGATGCCAAGCTTCAACCTTATCCTAGGTAGGCCTTGATTAGCTCAACTATAGGCAATTTCCTCTCCCATCCACCAAGAAATCCACCTTTCATATGAAGGTGGTCAAGTTATCATCCATGGTGATAACATCTCCTCTTTGGCTATCCACAACATAGACATGGCACAAGTGTCAGAGGTGGAGTTTCTTGGTGATGCATCTACAACAACCAACACAATGCCTAAGGCTAACACACCCGAATGAGTGGTTGAAGTCGATAGCCTCCCAGAGGATCCTAAGCCTTGCTCATGCCCTAATCCACACCTAGTTAAGAAGCAACTATGTGACCAAGACTTTCCCTTGGTCAAAAATGTGCTAAGCGCCTACCTACCCTTTGCCTTCACTTACCATGTATTTTTAACTTTCTTTTCCATGACACTAGCCTACACATTTACATTTTTCCTACTTGCTTAGATCACACATTTCATTTGGTTCACACTTGTTTTTTTTTTTTTTACTTTTTTTATGCATCCATCCACTTAGCTTATGCATTGCATTTGAAAAACATCAAAAATACATAAAAATAAAAAAAATCATAAAACTACCAAGACACATGACCTGAAAAGGCCTTAAACTAGCCCACAGCTTGGAATGGTCCAAAACTATTACTTTTTGCATTACCTTCCTTTCATTTGTGAATTTTAACTTTGTTAAAAAATTGCTTCTTGATGTTTTCTTCTAGTTAATTTTTGCAAGATCTTGTAGGCACACAGCATGACTACACATGCAGCATCACACCTCACACAAGCAAGGTAAGCACTAGTCTGCTATGACTATAAACTAGCATAGATTGTTCTTGGGTCATGATGTTAAACTCGCACAACATCCACCATCTACTACGATGTTAAATTGGCATCCTAGTAGTATGCTAGGACTATAAACTAGCAGAACATGGTCTGCTAGGACTTTAAACTGGCATATTGCTAACCTTTTGGAGTACTTGCCATTAGTGCAGCCTTCAGAGAACTCACAGCATCATTACTCTAATGCTTTCACTAGCTTCCTAAGCACTTGCAACTAGCACAACATCCAACACATTTGTAGCATCTTTACATCCAACACTTATAGCATCTTTTCATCTAGCAGTTGATTTGTACTTCATGTTGTGTGGTTTTCTTGTCTTCTCAGAGTTGTGTTTGCAGGACAAAGCCTTGGAGGTGGTCGTGCAAAGATGCATCTCATCACAGTAGCAAGTCGCCACATTGCTCTGACGTGCATGATTGGACTAGTTAAGCCACTTAAGAATGCACATCCACTCCTTCATCCCAATATTCTCTCATCCCCCTCATACTCATGATTTCACATCCCTTTGATGCATATGCACTATTACGCACATGGCATTCTCCTCACATCAACCGTAGAACCCATGGTGGATGTAATGCAACTCATCCCATGGGGAGCCTCTGTTGGCTGGTCAAAGCCCAAGTGGATGCAACACAACTCATTCCAAGGAGGAAACACCTATCCTATAGATGTGACATGATTGCATCAAAACAAAGCCTATCTACTTGATGGCCAACTTGCAATTAGTATTTAGTAGTAAGTTGAACCCAACGGAGGTTTGCCTTGCAACAAAGCAAAGAAGAAAAAAGAAAAAAAATGAAATAAAAAAATGTAAAAATAAAATAAAAAATAAAAAAATGCAAAAAAAATAAGAAGAAAGGAGAGAAGCACATCCCCAAGCAAATTGGCAATGCTACAGCTTTGTAATCGGCCCAATCTTGAATTAACTTTAACTCTCTCATAAGAATTCTGATGAGAGATCAATGTTTCATGGGCAAGCCACTTCATGCCATGGTCACTATCAGCCATGCTAAATTTTCATATTACATCATGATCCACTATTTGCATTTCACTTCCATTATTTAAATTTCATCTCTCTAGCATTGCATATACCCCTTATCCCTCAGCATACCCTTATTCCCGTAGCACTCTTGAGTGTGGTGGAACAACATCCAATCTACTACTGATGAGTAATGTTGGTTCCATGTCTACTATGGTGTTTTTCTATTCTTTGTTAACATCTCTTAGGCCACTCCTATAGACGTCAATAAAGAGGGGTCATTGAAACACCACAAAATTTCAGGTCTCAACATCTCAATTGCAAATTTGGCTAAGTGCCAAAATGGTGGCACATTGCCCAAATTTTTCTAAGTGTTAAGTGTATTCAACTCCAACTAATAAATTTGCAAAATTTTTCTAAGTGTCAAAAAAATGGCACTTTCTACAAATTTTTCTATGTCAAAACTTAGGCAAAATTTTTCTAAGTCTAGTCTTAAGCTGTGTAGCATAGACAATGTAGCACACTGCAAGTCTTGTTTTTCTACAAAATTTTTCTAACTCTGGTGTTAAGATCTAAAATGTAGATAGCATAGTACACCTCAAGTCTTATTTTTCTACAAAATGTTTCTTAAGTCTAGTGTCAAGCTCTACAACGTAGACAGCGTGATAGGTGTAACAAGTCAAAATTTGCAAAATTTCACTAAGTGTTCATGCTACTCTCTGTTACACTATGCAGCATAGCCAGCTTGACACATGGAAAATGCCTCCAACAACCCCAAAAAGCCTCCATAAGTCAACATCAACCTTCATCTCAGCTCCTATGTTCCTCTAGTAGCCAAGATCAACAATTTGCATTTCTCCTAAACCCTGTTTGCCCTAAATTGCACCTATGATCTAGAGTAGGATGATCATCACAGGGGGCATCTCATGTCCCACATGTAACATGGGATGAGCATAGTAGCCAACATCCTGTGTTCCACATGTAACATAGGATGAGCATAGCAATTAGAGTTATAAAAAATTTTCAATTTTTTCTGGTCACCTTTGGACTTAGAAAATTTGCTAAGTTTTTCTTGTAATCCCACCTACCACACTACCACATGACACCCAATCCACATTTTGGGCTAACCCTAGCCATATAAATACCCCTGTGCCCTAATGTTTTAGGGGGTTGGCTTCCATTTTTCACCAGTGGTGTAGTTGGCACTTTTATTTAGCATTTAGCACTCTGGCATCCTAGCACTTAGCTTCATGGGTGAACAAGATGCAAAGCACATCACACAAGTAGAGAGGTAGAGTTGCACATCATGGCCCACTATAGCCCCATTGCAACCTTGCAGAACATCGCATGGTACACTGTGGTGACTAATCCAATAGGCACAGTTCATCACAGCAAGCACCAGACCTCATGGCCCAACACCACCAGGATTGTGATTGTGCTTCCACTACACCTATTATACACTATGTACCTTTTGAGATCCTATTTTAGCTACACTTCCCCTTTTGGGGTAGTGCACTTCTGTTCTCAAATTTTGTTGCCTTTTTCAAGAATTCCTCTTTAGCACTCAGTGTAACACTTATATTTTCTTGTTGTTTCATACATATTTGCATGTTTACATTGTTGTTCTTAGGTTGGGACACCCTGCTACACTCTAGCTTAGTTAGCCCCAGTGCCTACATGTAATACTCTATAAATCCTTTTACCAAATAGTTGTTGTTACACCACATAAGTCCTTGTCTGATCGACCAGACCATTTAGGGCACCTCATTTCTGTTTCTCTAGCATGACCCTCACATGGATTCAGGGTTAGGTTGTACATCCACAGACCTCTCGGTGTTGTAGCCATCGACATTTTTGGATATCACAATCTTAGAATATGGAAAGTAAAATTTCAATCAAGAGATAAGGTTCTCTATTGGAATCCCACACATGTATAGTAAAAAAATAAATTCCAAATGTTATGGGAGGGACCTTATATAATTGATGAAACCTTTCCTTCTAGGGCCATGACCATATACAAACCTGATAGCCTAGATAAAAAGTAGTTGGTCAACATCCAAAAAGTGAAGGCTTTCCATGAACCAAGATAAGCTAGTACAAAAAATACCTCAATAGATGGAAAACCATGCTCAATTTTTTGGATCTCCTCTTTCCAACTCAATCATGGGGGAGATGGCCATCCATGTTAATCATCCTTATGACTTCTCATTTTTTCTATTTTTTGTTTTTCACATTTTGATTTTGCAAGTTATTTATTTTACACCTTTTTTATTTTCAATTGTTTCCTATTTTTACACTATTTTTTGTTTTACATGATCATTAGTACCTTTGAGTATTCCTTAGATATCTTACACTTTCTTATATATTTTACTTTTTTTTTAGTGTGATTTTCAAATTTTTGCTAATAGAAGTGCTTTATTACCATAGGACACAATGGTGTTGTAGCTGTTACTAATGATGATTTGTGCTTTATGTTTTGTTTGCTAATTTTTGGTTTCTATTTTTGAACTTTTGTACCGATGACTCAGTTATGGTTTCTTTTTCATGGAATAGGTAGTGAGTCCACAGCATCCATCCATCCACAAACTCTATGGTTTTCCTTCTTCTGGAAGTTTCAGGTCCCTTTCATTAAGATAACTTTTAATAAATTTGTGACCTTGGTAGTTTCTAAAATTGGGAAGGATTCAAAGGGTTGTATAGGGTGTGACTTCAAGGGGACTCAATACTCTTTCTACTCTTCTACTTACTTTGGTGCTCAAGTGTTTGCATGGACTTCTTACAATTCTATTCTGACCACTACTAGAAAGTTAAATAAATTCTTTTCATGGTATGGTTCCCATCCAAAAATACAAAAAAAAAACAAAAAAAATATAATGGAAATTCAAAGAACACCCCTTAGACAAATAAACAAGCTACAAGCACTCGTTATGGGACTAGAAAGACATGTTACCCAAGCCTAAAGGTTCCCTCTAAATAAGACCCTCTCTCACTTCCTACTTCTCTTTTCTTCTTCTTATGGAATGATGGTTGTTTTGTAGAAGCACTCTTGTGTCTCAATGGGGTGGATCGGTCTTGGAGTGGTGATGCAAAGTCATTGAAAGAGGTTGATTTTGGTCTAGACTAAAGATGGATCTTCTCAAGTCATTTTAAACATAAACTCCACAAGGGACTTCTTATGACCTTAGTTTCCATTCCACCTTCTCCATCATCTCTCTATGCTATCCATAGCTCACTTCACTATCAATGTCCATGTTCTTGACTTTGTGTCTTGGTCGACATATTTGAATTCTTAGGTAAAATCTTCCAAGTTTTAGTACTTAACTTCCATCAACCATTAATCACCTATAGGGTCCACAAACTCCTAAGGTTGAGGTTATGCAAGGGAAAAAAGGGCATGTTCCCACTATGGGGAAGACCCACTTGTATATCTCTTGGTTACGTTCATTAAGCACCTTATCCTTAGACATTCTTGTAAACAAAATCCTTTGTACATCCATCTTCTACATCACACCATGTGTTACTTTACATATTTTGTCTAATAAATACATTCACCATTAAATTTTTAATTTTTGAGCTTTCAAAGACTCTCCTCAATTATTTCATCACATTCTTGGCTTTTCTAGGATTCCATGGACTCTAATTTCCTTGACAATTTCCTTCTATTTTTTGAGATATTCAAATTTCAAACTTTTGCCTATGGGCCCTAGATATAAGGCCCCATTGATGGAGCAGACCCATATACGATGCCCCATCGACCTAAGGGAAAAATTCTATATAAATGCATGACCCAACTTGGAAAATTTTACATTTTCTCATAAACGCTAAGGGAGCTTTTCAAATTTTTAGAGCCCAGAAACCTTCCAAAGCCCATAACTTACAAACTGTTTATCCAAATCACTCTATTCTTTGACCCTACAACTATTGGAGGTAAGCTCTTTATTGTGGGGGCTACAAATGTGCCAATTTTTTACAAAAAAAAATTCATGATTTTTTTAACTCCCAGAAAGCTTTAACTAAAAAATCAACTATTAAACTAAATTACAAGAGTTAAACCTTTCCAACAAGCTCCAGTGAAATCTATAATAAAAAATTAATAAAATACTCAATTTTCCATGGTGCAACCTTAGCCAAAATGTAACTAACTAACAGGAAAAGGTATTCAAAAATTTCAAGTTACACATTATATCTACTAATCCATGGATGTGTTGTGACAGTATATGGCACCAAAATAAAAGCACACACATGAAGCAAGACCATCTCAACTAAGGTAGAGATAGCCTAGAATGGTAAGGGACCAATAACAACCCTAAGAAGAACCACTTGCAACCCATGCCATAGGTCCTCTTATGGAAGAGACAGAGGTGGAATCTATTTGATAGATTCCAAAACCAATAGCAACAATAGAACACTCCCATCGGGATGATGCACAAACACAACCAGCAAATCTTGAGGTGACCTTAATAGAGGCTTACCTAAATTAGATCAAATCAAGAAAGGTTCAAAAATCAATGCTCTAGGAGTTAAATTTTGGCCCTTTCCTAGAGCATGTAGTAAGAGAAGTGCAAGACCAGCCAAAGCTCTCTTCCATTGTCACTTTCACCAGGGAGTGATACATGGGAGACACATTCCTATTCTAGAAATATAGGTAACCCAAATCAATAGTAAAAATCAAGAACATCTCAGTGTCCTACTCGATGTAGATCATTACTATAGTGCTTGGGTTGCTAGCAATGGGGCAAGTCTTACTAAGATTCCAATGTAGGAAAATCCTAGTATCAGGGAAGAATGGATGCAATGATGCTATGGCATCAACCACAAGGAGTTTGACACGATCACACTAGTATAAAGGATTCATTACAAGATTGAAACCGTCCATCTCAATCATGCAGTGAGGCTAAGAAAAATTACTACCTTCTCTACCTGAGCATGTGCTACTCTAAATGATAGATTCCCTATCAACCTTCCATAGTTGATCTATCTCGAGATGGAGAAGTGGTTTAAAGGAAATTAACATGGAAGAGTGGCACTTCCCTTCTCATGCCTCATCAAGAAACTCTTTTGAAGGGGAGGGATAATTTGTTACATCAATGATACTATCAAAACTATTCTAGTTGCCAACTAGGAAAAAATGATGAAAGATACGACACCTCCACCCACTATCCAAGAAGAGAAGTAATGACCACCACCTTCACCCGTCACTCAGACAATTATGCCAGACATTGCTGCAATTTCCCAATAGTTGCATAAATACCAAGAATGGCTCTTGAGTGAATAAGAGTAATGATCAGGCACAAGTGATAGGGATCCATTTGTCTATAAACTAGCAATGAGTCACCTCAATGAGGTGGTATAAACAATCAACTTGATGGATGGAGGTGGATCCATTTTCTCTACCCAAAGAATGCAACTACCCAAAAAGTCAAATCTGAGAACTAGAGAGGTCATAGTATCTCTTGTAGAATAATAGTCACTCCTAGAAATCTCTGAGAACATTGTGACCTTCTCAATGTGCTTGGAGGAGGGTAAGGAGGTAACTATATTGGTGATGTAGCACTAAGGGTAGGAGACAATAGCAAAAGTGATCATTTATCAGATTGCCTAAACACTCAATGCACCTGTAGCATCTACACCAAACATCACTACACTTAAGGATGTGCAGATGTTTGCAAGAACTACAAGTGGAAGAATAAACACAACATAGCATAAAGAACTAACAAACCAATTGGTAAGAACCAGGAAATTGCTTCCTAATGTCTTTGACCTTCCAGATAATAGTACTGCAACATAGTTGAAGCTACTAGAGGTAAGGAGTAAGAACATAGTCTTGGAAGGGCAACCCAAAATAGATAAGGAACTAAATGAACACTTGGCTACTAAATTTGCCAAATTAAAAGCCCAAATTGCTAACCTCACATTTCTCAACCTAGCACTGATAAGAGATGAAGCTATGGAATAGCTTTATACCAAACTCAAAGGGGTTGAGGATGCAATGGAAATGGTGATGTTCTATTGATCCTTGGTAGAGGCCACTCAATACAAGATTTAGAATGACTTGGATCAGACCCACTAAGAGAATGTACAGTTGACTGTAGAAGACCATCACCTATGGAATGTTGATAAGTACAAGCAAAAATTAACTAATTTCATCCATCAACAGTATGAGCAATTGGCCAAAGCAAACACAAAATTGAGGATATTGGTAGTAGAAAATAAAAATCTTTTCATGGAGGAGGTTCATGCCCTTCACTAAAAAACTATGATTGAGGTAACTACTTGGAAATTGGAGGCTCTCAAATTTGAGAGAGTCAAGGACCATTATAGAGAATAGGTCGATCTATAGAAGAAAGTAAATGAGAGTTGGAAAATGCAAAAGTAAATGAAACCCTCCAACAACTCCAACAAGGAAAAGAATTGTGGCAACCCATCATTGATAGGCTAGATGCGTACAACAAAGTGAAAGTCTACATGAAGGAGTTGCAAATCAAGGAGATGATGGAATACATGGAGCTTGCCAATCTCCATTATGTAAATCTGGCTATCTTGACTACTAGACAGCCATGGTTTGAGTTAGAGAAGTAGGTGGCCAACTTGTACTTACTATAAAAGGCCAAGTTCAAGCACCACAAAGACACCAAGTAAAAGCTTACAGTGGTAAACACTAAACTAAAAGTTCTCAAGGCATGATTCACTAATCAACAATCAAATTTTGAGAACTTGGCCAAGAGGACGAATGACTACCATGAGCTACAAAATGTAGTCAGGGTGTTTGATATCAAACACAAACAATTCACTACTTGGTTTGTCAATGTAAAGGAAATGTTCCTAGTAATGCCCTGTTCATGGAATGTCCCCATTCTAGCTGACATTGGTGATGCCATGTGGACTATGAATGATCCTTGAAGGAGGAAAAGATGAAGCCATTACTGGATGCCTTTCACCTTCCACCAAAGGTTGCAACCACCTCAGCTACTACACATTCCTGAAGCTAGTGAAGGTCCCTGAAAACCTCAGGAGCCACCACCACCTAGGACTATTTAATCTTCTTCATTATCTTCATGCCAATAGAGAAAGTGCTATTAAATTTTTTGTAGTCATGTCATGGTGTTTAATTCTATCTTGAACACCACAATTTTTGTAATGTGTTGATCTGGACAATTGGGCACTCAGTTTTGTCATGTTAGTTTGTTTTGTTACAAGTCAATCAATAATTCCATACCTTCCCAATTTTGTAAAGGAACTTGAGGATGAGTTTTCATTTAGTCGTGCAGATATGATGAGTGTCAAATTATCATGTCGATAGATCCCCATTGATGCAACCTCATCAACATGGCTTCATCTACATGGTGTTGCCCCATCAACGAGGCCGCATCGATGTAGCATCTACTACGTCTACAGGGCCTTGTTGATGTAGCATCTGCTACATCTATGGGGCCCCATCGATGTAGCCTAAGAGCAACAACTAAAAATATAAGCTTCCAACCATTTCTATGGGCATTAGAAATCATAGTGGTAGCCAAACTCTTGCAGTTTTTACATTCAAAAGTTAGAGTGATTTCCAAGTGCCTTTAGCAAGAGTTATTTTGTGTATAGAACTTTATTTGAGCACTATTGTACCTAAGCATGATAGTATGTACAACAATAAAGATGAGTTTCTTGATAAACATTATAGCATTTTAGATATTTTAAATGTTTTGTTCATGCATTTAATGTTTTTAATTATTTATTCAATTTTTTTCAATAATTAAGTAATTAAGTGAGATAAGCTAGATATATTAAATACATGAGTATGACTAATTTGAGCATAGCACATATTCACTTGGTAATCCTAGCAATGTTATTACTTAGTGCACCCAATAGTGTAGCACTTGGTAAACTAGCAGTGGATATGTGGATTTAGGACATGTACAGAAAGTGGGACTAGATGCTTATGTTAGGACTAGTTAGAGATTAGTTAAATAGTTAGATTAAATCAGTTCTCAATCTACTTCATTTCCCTCTTTTATATCAAAACCATAAAACATAAAATGACAAAAATCATATGCCTCAATTACACTTAATCATACCATTATGCCTCACAAGTGTAATCGAGAAGATAATTAATGACCATTAGGGCAAGGTTCACTTCCTAGAAGACTAGTGCACCAAAAACTAGAGAGTCCACAGAATTCAACCAAATTGCACTTGAATGCTTTATGATTCATATGGTTGGGCATAGGGGTACCTCAACCACTCATCAATTAGGAACATAATAGCAATGTGGTTTCTATACATAAAGATCTAATATCCAAGCACAAAATGTCTAAATTTCTCTAAGGTGTACAACACTGCCATGAGCTCCTATTCCATGATGGTGTAATTCAACTATGCTCCCATTATGCTTCTACTTATATAATGGATGTAATAAGGATGTTTCTAATCATCTAATTATGGAAGCATAGCCTCCAATGCATAATTGCATGCATCTATCATGATGTTGAAGGGTCTAGACCAATCTAGACTATGTTAAATGGGAGTCTCTATGAGCTTTTTCTTTAACTGCTAAAATGCTAGTTTGTATTTCTTGGTCTACTTGAAGGGTACATCCTTCTTTGTTAACTCTACCAATGGATTAGAAATTCTTAAGAAGTTCTCAATGGCTAATAATAACTAGTATGTCCAAGGAATGACCTTATATCTTTTACCATTTCAGGCTACCTAGTAATCTCTCCAAGTCCACCTTGATCCCTTTCTTGAAAATCTGGTGCCCTAAAACTATGCCTTCTTGGATCATCAAATGGCTTCTCTACCAAATGAGCTTCAAATTAGTCTTCATGCATCTTTGAAGCACTTATTCAAGATAGTCCAAGGCTTACTCAAAAGAGGTACCATACATAGAGAAGTCATCTATGAAGACTTCTATCCCACTACCGATCTACTATTGAATGATGCTAAGAACTAAGTGTTGGAAAGTAGTATAAGTATTGCACAAGCTAAAGGGCATGTTTCTATATGCAAAGGTCTCCTAGGAACTCATTAATGTTGTTTTGGCCTAATTCTCTAGCACGATCTAGATTTGTTTATAGCCACAATAACCATCCAGAAAGTTATAGTAGCAATGTCCTACAATGGTGTCTAATACTTAATCTACGAATGGTAACAAAAAATGATTTTAAAATTTACCATGTTTAACAACCGAAAAATAGTGTACACTTCCCTTCTTTCTTAGGTATAATCATGAGTGGGCTAATCTATTTACTATCTGTAATTGAATATATGAAGCCAGCCTTAAGAATTTTTTCTACTTATTCCTTGATAACTTGCTTAAGTTTTTAGTTAAACCTTCTTTGCAATTACCTCTTTGGCTTAATGAAATATTTTGTGTATATGTGGTACTGGCATATCCATGGATCTATCTTTGTTTGTTCATGATATAACCAAGAAAAGCCTATTGGTCATTTGTTCACCACCTTTAGAAGATTCTTTTTTTTTTTTATGTTCAGAAAGGTTGCCATTAATGATTACCAACTTGTCATTGTTAAGGAATGAATATTCTATAGTTGCTCGTAAATTTTTCAACTCAAGCGGCCTCCAATTGTAGTGATCTAGGATTTCTAACTCTCCCTAATCCATTTCATTTTTCATGTAAGAGAATCAACTATTGAGCTATTCCATTTCATCCAAATTTTCAATCTAAGAACTTGTGAGGCTCTTCAATGGTTCCATGCATATTGTGAATTTAGTTTGATGTTTTGATGTCAACCACCTTTCTATTTCATGGCTGCTACATATAGGTACTTTTGAATGACTATTATTTTGGCATATTAGTTGCATGCTTGGATAGATGTACCTTTTACTATCCATAATCTTTACAAACAACAGCACCCTACATCACTGTATGTGATGCACAAAACTTGCTTCTTCTTCATTTTTCCAAATTCATTTTCCTTGAAGATTTCCAATGAAAGGTCTCTAATGTCCATCTTAGCATCTGTGGTACTTAGCCAAGCTCTTTTCATAATTATAGGGAAGTTCCCCTTACAATTATCCACATGGATTATAAGAAAATTTGTGGGATAGGATCACCCATAGATAGTGATCATGATGTCCTCCACTAGTCTCAAAGGAACAATGATGGATTGATCAATAAGTTCTAATCTAATATTACTCTTCTTAAGAGGAGGCAAGTTCCAAATCTTATACATTATATGGGAGATTTAGCTCATCCTAGAACCTAAATCTAAGTGAGCCTTAGATGAATCATTCCTTACAATCTATAAATAGATAAGAGCAATTTTAAGATCAAATTACTTCTTGGGAAGTTGGTTAGTATTTATCCAATCGATGCCCGCATGGGTCAACATGACACTATGGACATTAGAGGACTTTTAGTTTGAAGGTAGCTTCAAAGTACTTTTAGTGGTAGGCAAGGCAAGGTTAATAGCCATGGGTGTCTACAAGGATTTTTTGGAACTATTTCTTTTGAAGAATACTATCTTGTGAGATTTCTATTTAGAAGTACTCAAATGAATATCCAGCTGTAAGTTTATTGCCCTTGCAGTGTTTCACTATTGTGGCTATGGTGGAATTTCTTCCTGCATAGGCGAAGTAGGTGGCTAGGATGTGGTGGTTAATGATATAGGGGAATGATATAGGGGCTACTGAGGGATATGGAGGAGAAAAATAAAAAGAAGACTCACTTCTCGATGAATGTACTCTGTGAGATTCTAGAGGATAATAGTGATGAGAGAAGAAGGGATGATTGGATGAGCCATGAGGAGATACAAGTTTTTATACATAATATCAATAAGGGTTTGGCTACATGTAAGGATATTATTGTTGATGAAACATGATTCACATAGGCTGCGATATCACATCTGCCACGATATTGCATCCCCCCGCGATATTGCGTACGCAATATCGCAGTCCGCTACCATATCTATAAATAAGACACGGCTCTCCCTTGTTTAGCATAGATAGAATAGAAGTAGCGAAGCTCTGGTAGTTTGACCACTCCAGAGATAGATTATTTTTCCCATGTCTGCCCGTAGTGTGGTGAATGTAATTGTACAGTGTCTTATTCGAGTGTGACGTACTTGGACACGCACATGACCAATAATAAAGATCGAGATTACTTCATCATTGCAACAGTCACTTTGTTATTTATTTATTTGTTTATTTAATTATTATTTAATGCTTTCAATCTCACCCTTAAACTCCTAGAATGCGGTATGAGTACGACTTGACTACGAGCATCTAAGGATGTGTACGGTTAGTCA
>MNCI01005895.1:1048284-1070786 GCA_015680685.1 Gnetum montanum
GAAGGATGGACCAAGAGGGAATGATTAGGGTGTGACATCAAGGGGACTTGTGGATTCTCTTTGGTGGTGTCTATGGGAGTTATCATGCAATGTGGTTGTACTAAGATCCTTGTAGATCTAATGAAAAATGGGAGTAAGAGTAATCAAAAGGGCACTCAAAAATCAAACGCTGTTCTAGGGGGTCCCACTGGAAAGACATGCACCCATGCCTGAAGGTTGGCGATTTCTCTAGATTCAGTATTCAAAAAAGAAAAAAAAAGAAAGAGAAAAAGAAAAACAAAGTGCCATAAAACAAAAAGCACTCCTCCCTTGCATAAAACATCAAGTGATCGTACGCCTTGTTGTTATGGTACTCTCATAGTTGTTCATCATGGGATGAAACAATGCGATGTCACTGATTAGAAGGATGGACTTGGTCATTATCTTGGAATGATAGGTTAATGACACTTTAATCATGCTTTACACACAGGTTTCACTGTGTCTTGGGTCAGTTACCTCATGTCCCAATCTCTACGATCCTTTCTATACTTCACCTCATCTCACTTTTCATGTAATTGTAGCTTGTGTCCCGTGTAGCATAGAATTTTCATCTCATTTCGGTGATATTTACATGTGTGTGTTTTATGGAGTTAGTGCAGATTACATTTAACCCTTCTAGTGCCCACGGATACTTTAAGCGTGCTTACACAAGGGCATAATAGGTTGAAACCTACTTTGGGGAGGATCCACTTGTGTAATTTTTCATAATCTCCATTAATTCTCTAGTTAAAACACACAATTTCTTACCCTCAACTTAATTTTTCATAATTCTCTTTCCCTAATATTATCCCTCTATACTTCCTACATTCCAATGTACCATTACATTCCCTTTTCTTCAAAACCGCCAAATTTTTAATTGCTAAATTCACATCTTTATCATTACGAGTGCCTCTTGAATTAATGAAATTACCCTAGGATATCTTAATACTTGCCCATGTCCTTAGTTTACACCATTAATTTCAAGAAAATAATTAAAAGTTAAAAATTCGATATTTTTCATGTGTCCCACATCACTGGGGATGAGATATCACATACGCGATATCGCGTCCCATGTGATATCGCGTACGCAATGTACCATACGCAATATCACATCCTATTTCCCTATAAATAGGACATCTCCTCTACAACACTTAGCATCATTTTACCATTTACGCGGAGGGAATTTTTGCAATTTTTCTCTACGACTTGCGATTGCATGACCCTCGTTTTTTCACTCATATCTCACTCACTAGTGCTTCGATTTTAATTCTGTTTGAACCTGCTTGAACCTAGAGTGTTCAGTTTAATCATGGGGAAGAGACACTTGCTGACAAGTGCCTAAATTTTTTGAGATTTATCATCACCCAAAGGACATCAATTAGGGTAATTAACACTAACACTTGGAAAAATTATGCCAAAAATCATATGACCTTAGGTACACCGGGAGATTAAAATGAAATCCACCTAGGTCATAGGACCCATTATTATAATTTTTGAGCATGATCACATGATAACATAATATCTTTAATTAAATGCATGTAGTAAGGTATAACTTGATTTTGAAAACAACCTTACTAATTTTTGGCCTGTGTGATTGCAGATGGCCCCGAAACATGCACAGCAAGGGGGTCTTGTTCAAGGTGGAGTGAAACAACCTCGGAGAGGTGGAAGATAGGTCCCTGCTAGATAACATGCAGAATAGGAGGTGCAATCATTTAGCATCCATCAAGAAGAACCTCCTACCAGATGGTCTGGGTAGGCAGAAAGAGGAGCTATTGCTACGCCTGAACCAAGACAACAACTCACGTTGCCCTCGGAGTGAGTTCAGGCTATCTATGAGAAGTCCACATTCGCTGCTATGATTGTGGAGCTAAAATTTGAATCTTTTGCAGAGTTTGCTCCTGAGGTTATTAGGGATCACCTCAAGGGGTCTCCCTTATGGCATGTCCTCTCTGAATGCGGTGCCTGGTACATAGGTGAAACGTACCAGTTCTGGCACAATAAGGAGCAAGACACCACAATTAACATTTGTGGTGTGACAGTAGACTTTTCTGTGTAGGCCCCCATGTTGCTCGATTATCTACCCGATCGGACCCTGATGTGCGAAAGGATTGGTTAGAGAAGGCTTATGGCAGAGATAAAACTTTTGGAGAATTGACGACGGAGGAGCGAGTTTATTTCAAAATTGGAAACTATCACCTTCTCCCCACAAAAGGTTTAAAAAGAATATCAACATATGCGGCTAGGGGATGTGTAGTGTTGATGGGAAAGGTTAACGCTAAACTTCCCCATCTATATTTGACGGAGATCCTAAGGCAATTTGAAGAACGGAAGTCAAGGAAGATGGCATTGTCTTTCCCCTGTCTTATTAGAAAACTATGCCAGTGGGCTGATATTTAGGGATACATAAATGACATCCTCCGAAAGGCCTAGAATTCTTCTTGTGCTAAGTTGTTAAAGGCACCAACTCCAAGAAAGAGCATTGGCGAACAGCTGAGACTAGCTGAAGAAGAAGAACAGATGACTGGATCACCTACAACTCAACTTGCAGGACCTATTCAACCTCCAGCCATAGATCCCAACCAACAACAAGAAGCAGGACCTGTACTGCTTGAAATCGTTGATCTCTGGCTGGAAGGAAACAGAGACCGTGGGATCGCAGGACGAGGACAGAAGACCCTGCCTTCGCCTGAGGGCGAGCTGGAACGCACGAAGGCAGAGTACCTTAGGTGGTCCGCATGCGGATCAGACAAGGATTTCCCCACGCGTACGCAAAGTGCTATATGCTAGGTTATGCGTAAATAACGTAGCGAGCGTAAACAAAGCGTAAATGGCATAAAACAGATGCGAACAGAGCGTGAGCGTAAATGGGCATAAACAGAATGCGTGCGCCAAGTTGACGTAAAACTGTAAACAATCTTATGCAGTAAATGTAACAATGATATTACAGGATGAGAATATAGTGCACCAGTCTAACGCAGTTGTGGCGAGGCACAAGGTGGACGAAAAGCCCCGATATATGCAAGGTGACTCGGCTGGTTCACAAGGCAGGCGGAGCGTAGAGACTGTGTATACGGTGTACATGGCTCTCCAGCGTAAGAGGGTTTCAGCTCTTGTGCACAGCATAAATGTTCTCTGGTATGCTCCGGGATTTTGCCAAACGACCTGGGTGAAGTGGAAAATCAGGGTTTTTATATAGGTTGTTACGCTAGACACAGGTTGGGCGACACGTGGCGTGTTGACCGAGTGCATACACTTTACAAAAATACAATATATTACATCTGTTGGGCGTATACGCTGGGCGTATACGCTGTGGGGCGGGCGTATATGCTGAATAAGGTGGGCGTGTGAACTTGGGTGGAGATGCTGGATGCTCGGTGTATACACTGTGGGCTAGAGCGTACACGCTGGGCATACACGCTGATGGATGCGGGCGTATACGCTGATGGATGCCGACTTGCTTCAATTCTTGCTCTTCGGTGTTGTCTTCATTCTGCCTTTGGAGATTCCGTGCCGGGCGTAAACGTTTCCCGTACCCACCGAGCGTATAGGTGGAGTGTACACCGGGCATGTGAGTTGGACATCTACGCTGGCGGGCGTATACGCTACGCTGTGAGTTCGAGCGTCTACGCTGGAAGGCGTATACGCTGTGGGATTCAAGCGTCTACGCTAGGCGTCTACGCTGGCCCTGCATACTTGGTGAAAATGAAGCCTTTTGACCTCCATAGTTGCAATGTGTGACACCAAATGTAGCCGTAGTTGTCTATGGGTCCCAGGAATCTTCCTCTTGCTAGGGAAGTACAAGGCTCGGAATTTTGTGGTGTTTCATTGGTCCCTCTTTGTTGACGCTTGGAGGAATCGACCCGAGAAGTGTCGACAAAGAAGTGCAAAACACCACAAGCAACTTGATGTAGATGGTGTCCTCGGCCACCTGACTAGATGTGATCGCACCGTGCTCAGTAGTATATAGGATTGGGGAAGGGGGATTTGGTATCTGGGGGGTCATGGAGAGTGTGCGAATTGATAACTGATCGAGGGGATTAAGCAGGGGAAAAGGGGGATGCTCTAATGAGCGGCATGCTGATCCTTGTCAATCGCCGTTGTTTAGCAGACTTGGAGTTCAAACATGCGATGTGCGTCCTTTGGCGAAACAAGGTTCTTGGTTAGTGTTCCAGAGAGCTTGTTGGCAAGGCCAAAGCCACGGGAGGGTGTGTTACATTCTTTGGAGGAATAGGGCCCATGTCTAATGTTGAGGGGGAACCTGTTGGCGAATAGCCAAAGCCATGCAACTGGATGCTTCTTGACCGTTTTGGGCATGAGTACTTGGTTTTGAGATGACTGCTTTCCCGCTTGACGCTTGTAGGGGAAGTGCCAAGGGTCTCGTTTTTTTTTTTTTTTGAAATATGTGCATTGATTTTGTACTCATGCTCAGGTGTCAGGCCGTGTGTTGCAACTGCTGTAACGTGTTGTAGTGTGCAATAATGTGCTCAAGGACTTTTGAATGTATTCGGTGTATCGGAGGTTAGGAAATGGATAGTGAGTATACCGGGAACGGGAATGTACTAGGGAACGGTTTGATGTAGTCTTTCCCTGTGCGCTATGAACATTATCCCATCTCGCTGCTTGCAATGAGATGCATCCTTGTGCGAACACCTCTGGGTATCATCCTGCGAACACAACTCCAAGGAGACAAGAAAACCATGAGTGAATAAGCGAGCTTGGACTTACACAGTTGCAGACGGAACGAAGATACTGAAGGAAGGTCTGAGCATAGTGTATGAATGACGGCGATGCTGGTGAGATTGTCGGACAGTGAGCGATACAGTGATTCTGATGAGGGACTGTGACTGTGAAGCGAGAGCTGGAGATGAACATGTCAGTTTATAGTCTTAACGGACTATCATGGGTTAGTTTTGTGTCATAACCCATTGAACATTGCCTGTTTAGCGTCATGGCGGATGTTACGTTGCCAGCTTCTAGTCTTGGTGGACTGTACAGAGGCAAGCCAGGTTATAATCTTGGCGGACCCATGGTGAATGCTACGATAGCAGTTTCCTGTCATGCTGGACGGGTGCTAGTTTGTTATCATTGTGGACACTGTGGAGTATCAGTTTATTGTTGTGATGCTAGGACAGTTGTGGTGTCAATTTTAAGTCATAACCCAGGACTATTCTGTGGCATCAGTTTACCGTCATGCCTCCAGGACGAGCTGTGGTATTAGTTTACAGTCGTGATCCCAGGACTCGCACGTACCTGAGTGTGTTCAAACGTAGAACAGTTTTAAGTATAAATGATTTGTCGGATTTGCAAGCTCGTTTCCTTCCATGTCAGCTAACTTGAATGCTCCATTGTCAAATGCTTTAGTGACCAAGTAAGGCCCTTCCCAGTTGGCTGAGAATTTGTCCGGGTGTTCCCGAATAACCTTAAGCACAAGGTCGCCTTCTTTGATAGGGCGCTTGTTGATGTTATGTCGATGTCGTTGTTGCTGTTGTCTTTGGTACCAGTCGATTTGATCAAGTGCACGTATGCGTTCCTCTTCCACCGAATCCAGGTCAATGACACGCAGATCATTGTTCTGCCCATCGTCGAGGAGTCCGGAAAGTGTAATCCTTAAAGATGGTACCTGTAGTTCCAAAGGTCAAAGGGATGCCGAAACGGGTTACAATGTTTTCTAGAATGAAATTGCACATGTGCTTGGATGTAGTTTTTCGAAGGGGAGCAGCTTCTACCCACTTCATGAAGTATTCGGTGGCAGTTATAATGAAACTATGGCCTGTAGAAGACAAGGGGGTTATCTGACCAATGAGGTCCAATCCCCACTTTTGAAAGGGCCATGTGATTTGCATTGTATGCAACTCATTCGGTGGGACATGTATCAGATTGCTATGTTTTTGACAAGTACTACATGTTTTGACTTTGGTGAGACAGTCGTGTTCCATATACGGTCAATAGTAACCTAAACGTCGTATTTTTGTTGCCATGGCTTTCGGCGCTATATGTCCTCTGCATAGTCCCTCATGTACCTGATCCACAATTGTTTGGGCATCAGTACTACTGATGCATGTTAGCAATATGCCTTCGTAGGATCTACAACACAATGTGTCCTCTACTAGGATGTACTGCTTAGAACGTTTTCGTACGACGTCCTTTTATGCATTTGTTAGATGTCTTGGTGCTTCCCCGCGTAGAAGGTATTCTTTTATGTCATCGTACCATTCTATCGCGTGTGTTGTACTAACAGATGCAATAGGCAACGTGTCAAGGGTATCGGTGATTGGTTCAGCACAACTGGTTATAGAGCTTGGCAACGTGTGAAACATGTCGGGTGATATATTTAATGCTAAGGTTGCTAATACGTCTACGATGGTATTGTCATTTCTAGAAACGTGTTGCATATCGATGCTCTCGAATCGCCTCATTAGGTGTTTCGCCAAGTCGCAGTATGGCTATAGGTGTTGAGCTTTACATGTATAGACGTCGGTGACTTGGTTTAGGACTAGTTGTGAATCGCCTCTGACTATAAGCCATGTGATGTCTGAAGCCAGTGTTGCCGTGAGACCTCTAAGGAGACCTTTGTACTCTGCTATGTTGTTAGTACAATGGAAGTTGAAACAATATGCAAAGGGTCGGATCTCCCCGGGGGGATAGGTGATGACAGCGGCTGCACTTCCCCCTCGAGAGGTGGATGCTCCATCGAAGTTTAAAATGGCCTCATAGTCATCGAGCACTATGTCTATTGTGTTTACATTTTCATCAGGGAATTCTGGCTCTATAATCATTTGGTCACGCGTTGGTGATGCGGCCATTTGATTTGCTATGGCTTGACCTTTGATTGATGATTGCGCTACATAGTACAGGTCAAATTCGGCTATCATGGCTTTCCACCGAGCTATTCGGCTTGTTTCGTAAATGTTCCCTATTATGGCTCTCAGTACATTGTCTTTGCAAATTATGTAAACCTAATTACGGAAGAGGTAATGCCGCCATTTTCTTAAAGAAAAGACCAAAGCTAAACATGACTTCTCCACGTCGTTGTACCTTTTTTCGTGGGCAACTAATGCGTGGCTCAAGTAATATACAGGGATTTCGGTTCTGTCATCTTGTTTTTGGCAAAGCATAGATGCGATCAACGATTCCGAAGTGGCGAGGAAGATGTAGAATGGTTTATCGCTCCAGGGCGAGTAAACCATAGGTAGTCGGGCAAGTGCTATTTTGATGTTTTCGAATGCTTCTTGGCACTGCGGAGTCCATTCAAAATGGACGTTTTTGCGCAACAGGTGGTTCATAGGTTTTAGTTTGTCTATGAGTTTTTCTATGAATCGCCTGATAAACTGTAGTCTACCTTGTAGACCTCAAAGCTCGGTAAGGTTGCTTGGTGGTTTCAGGATTATTATGGCTTTGACCTTATCGGGGTCTACTCGTATCCCTGCTTCGAAGGCTATGAATCCAAGCATTTTACCTGTTTTGAAACTGAAGACACATTTTTTTGGATTAAGTCTTAGCTCGTATTTCAAACAACGTTTTAAGACTAAGTCAAGGTCCTATACATGTTGTTCTTCCATTTTCGATTTAACCACAATATCATCCACGTAATCATTGAGCAAGTGTAACATGTAATCACTAAAGATGAACGTCATTGCTCTTTGATACGTGGCCCCAGCATTCTTGAGACCAAAGGGCATCATCGTGTAACAAAAGGTTTCCCATGGGGTCATAAAAGTTGTCCTAAGTTGATGTTCTGGATTGATACGTATCTGATTGTATCCTGAAAAACCGTCCATAAAAGATAATAAGGCATGCCCGGCAGTCGAATCAACGAGTTGATCGATACTGGGTAGGGGAAAGTCATCTTTTATGGTTGCTACGTTCAGATCTCGGAAGTCAATGCATAAGCGAATGCTTCCATTTTTCTTCGGGACAATGACCATGTTGGATACCCACTCAGCGTAATCAACAGCCTGAATGAACCCAGCTTGATAAAGCTTGGTGATCTCATTGCGAACTGCCAATGCCACCTCGGGTCTAACTTTTCATGCCTTTTGTTTTATGGGTCTCAGTTTCAGGTTAAGAATGATGTTGTGCTAGACAATTTTAGGATCTAACCCGAGCATGTCCGTATAGGACCAAGCGAATGCTTTCATGTTTTCCCTAAGCACGTTTTCGATGTTCTTTGCTAATTGTGGTTGCAGTAATTCACTCAATTTTAATATTTTGATTTCCCCATCAGGCATGGTAATGGGGGTTTCAGCCAGCGGATCTTCGGTGATATTTTCAGCCTCTATGTCAAGGAACTTTGTCATGCCTTCGTAATCGTCTTTTGTTTGTTGTGTTGAGGCTATGACTTCGTTGTCCGTTGGTGAACCTAAGTCGATGAAATTTGTGCTAATGTCTCGTGTAATCTTGCCGTGTGGTCTGTCAATGATTAATGGTGCGATTAGATGCTGGCAGTCCATTAAGCTTTCTCTTGCCAATAAATAGAGAGCGGAATAAGCATCAGGGGGAATCGTTTTATGTCTTTTGATAATCTTGAACTGTGTGTACATGCATAATGATGGATTATCGTCACACCGGGACGCATGGCAGTTTAAGGCCATACCGGGCCATGAGTGGCAGTTTAAAATAGAATGTTCAGAGTAAACGTGTAAAGTGGGGTCTACGTAATAGCTCTATTTTTTAGTGATCTTTATCATTTTTTATTATTTTTTTTCGGGTAAATTTTAGCGAAAAATGAGCAAAAAGGCAAAAAGGCGAAAAAAGGAGCAACAGCGGTGTAAACGGCGGCGTCAGCATCAGCGTCAGCATCATCATCAGCGGAGCGCTATATAAACAGGGGGGTCCATTTGTTTTACTTTGAAAGCGACAGCATGAGCGACAGCGTGAGCGACAGCATAAACTGTTAAAGCGTAAGCGTAGACGATTGCGCCCAGCGTAGACGCCGACGACAAACCCTAGCATAGACGCCAAGCACTTAAACCCCAGCGTAGATGCCGAGTGCTTAAATCCCAGCATAGACGCCGAGTGTGAACCTTCAGGCGCCAGCGTAGACAGTTCTTCTTTTCAGCGTAAACTCACACAGTCAGTGTAGAGGATACGGAGATGGGCAAGGGAAAGGAAGTAGGGGGCCAAGGGAGAAAGGGTCCTGAGTTGACCTTCACGGAGGAGATGGAGGCTATGCTGCAGGGCCTGCCCTGGCCAAGGCTCCCATCATGGCCCGTGACATCTCACAGGTAGGCTCTGATCTCTGCTTCCGTTGTGATTTCTTTTGCTTCCGTAGCGTAGACAGTCTCGGCGTATGCGCCGAGCGTAGTTTTTAGGCGTATGGGGTTTTACGGCGTACACGCCGAGTGTCGCTTTATGGCATAAGGTTTTGCCAGCGTGATTTGCTTATTTTAGCAGCGTAAGTCTTGTTTACTGTGACGGCGTATACGCTGAGGGTTTATTCGACGTATACGCTATGCATGTACAGTTATCTTTTTGGCGTGATTGTAGTTTTCATCTTTCTGGCGTAAACTTGCCTGTTCGGTGCTGGCGTAGACTGTTTACGCTGAACGCGAACTTAGGTGCGTACGCTGAGGATTCCCCCTATGTATACAAAGGTTCGGGCATCAGCATAAATCAGTTCATTGTTGGCGTATACGCTGAGTTGGGCAGCGTATACGCTCAGTGCACAGCGTATACGCTGAGTTTAGGCAGCGTTTTACGCTAAGTGTTCAGTGTATACACTGAGGTCAAGCAACATTGTACGCTAACTGTTCAGCGTATACGCTGAGGTCAAGTAGCATTGTACGCTAAGTGTAAAACAATTTTGCCAGCGTGTACGCTGGTTCGTGCGGCGTACACGCTGAGTGTAAACAGTTAATGAACTTCGGTTTTTGCATGTCGGTTTATAACGTAAACTTCCGCTTTTTTGAGCTAATCTGTCGTTGCATTGTGATTGTTTGTAGGGACAGTAACCATTTCCTCATCGTCGTTGAGCTAGTTGGGGTGTTATCGTGGGTGGGCCCCATTGAAGATGGCGAGGTTCCCCCGGATCTAACCGTGAATGATAACGGGGTTTGGTTCAGGGAAGGCACTAGCAAATTTCTGGCTTTCCTGTTAAACAATTTCAAGGTGGCCATCTAGTCAAATTTTAACGAAGTGATTGCGCGAAGCGTGCTTGATGCAATGTTACCAGGAGCTGCAGAGGGCATCATGGTCTTCATAGAAGACATTGACGAGGGACCTCTTGTGAACGAGGATGGCACTACCCGTGGGCCCAGGTCCACACGCCCATTAACGCACGTGTGGGCACTTTTTCCATGAGGGCTAGATTATCTTAACAATACGTTGTTCGTAGCTGCCCGTGCACATACATTATTCTAGAATCCTCCTGGCATGGTGTACCGAGTGGCAAGGTAGGAATATAAGTTTATCGTTCTCCTTTCACTGTTTAACGTTTGTTTCTTGTTTTGACCCATGTTTGCTTATAGGCCGAAGACCAACCTGGATGGGACACTCATTGAAGATGAAGGATTAGCCCTTGCTCGCACTGCCCTGGAGGCATTCATGATGGGCCCCACCCTTCGTGGGACCATACTAAGTCAAACGAAGGGTTCGATGGTCCATTTTCACAATCAGTTTTCCAGAGCATTTGCGATGTGCAAAGCTTGTGGGTGGCTTCATGAAGACTGGATAGATAACGGGCCGATTTTCCCTCGCGACTTTGGCAGCACATCGAAATCTACCACTAAAGGTAAATGATAACCTTGCCTAGATATGCTGGTGGGTTTGTCTAACTGTTTGGAGTTATGCTGATATGATAATTTTAAATTGCTTTCATAGTTGACGTGCCTTCTGGTGAGGATCCCGTGACAATAAGGTGAACCGAGACTACTCTGTCAATGAAGTTTGGGGAGGTGGCTAAGGTGCAAAAGTGGTTGCATAGGCAAGCTCCAGCATCCCTCACCTGTTGCCTAGATGATGCTGGCCTCATGGAGCTCTTTATGACGCCGAGTCCAGATGTATCCATCGGGGAAATGATTGGGATCGTGGACTCTTTCAATGAGTCTGTTTCATACTACAGCACCAGGATCAAGGGTGTCAAGGTAGTTTTTCGGTTGTCGCCCAAGTTCTTTTCGAACTTATTTGGCGTGCCGGTAGATGGTTTAACTGTAGTATCAGACAGAACCCACAAGGAGCTCCAAACGATCCGTGAGTTGGAAGGTTGGCTAGGCATGGCCAAGGGCACCAAGGGATTCCCAATGCAGGGGAAGGCAAAAGTTGTGGCAGTGAACGAATTGTATTCCCTGTTCAAGGCGCGGGTGTTCCCTAAAACCCTTTCCCAGATGAGATGTCTTGGGGTTGAGGCTGTTCGTGTTATGCGAACTGTCTTGGAAACGGGTATGCGGTATAACTGGGCCCAATCTTTGTTGTCGGGTATGCGCAAGGAGATAGTGAGGTTGCGTTCGAACACTGAGGCGCAGTCCACTTCACCTTTGCATTCTTCGCCGGTTACCTGCACCGTTTTGTCGAGTTTCTCGTAGTTCGTGAAGACAACAAGTTTGTTCTGTGGGATCGGGGTCAATTATCCCGCCCGTGGGTCAATCATTTGTTTGATATAGCTAAATCCCAAGATGCACCTGAAGGCATTGATGAATCTGCCTCTATTACTACGGGGGGATCATCTGGCACTTCGATCCACACACGTGACAGCTTAGGGTTGGAGCCAGAAAACATACCCCTTACTGCTAGAAGGGCGGAGCGGGTTATCAAGGAGACCATTGGCCAAGCCAAGTCAAAACTAAAGAGGCCTGAACACCCGAGTGAGGAATCCTCCGATGTGAACCGGCCACGGGTGAAGCGCATACGTTTTAAGATGTCTGGTAAGTGAAGCTCACCCGCTCATGGTTTTATCGTTTTTCGTTTTGTTTATAACTTTTACTTTAGTCACTTACATGTCATTGCTATTTTGGCTCAATTTTTTAAAAGTGAGGAAGCAAGCTTTAGAGACCATCACTGAGGAGGAGGAGACCAACACAGAGAAGAACAATGAGGAGGAGAAAACAGAGAAGAGTTAGGGCGGAGGAACGGAGGAGTTAAAGGAGAATACTACAAAAACAGAGCCATTGGATGATCAAGATGGTATCAACCAGATGTTCAGCAGCTTCCTCATGGGAGATCTGGATTTGGGAGACCCCCCAGATGGTGACAAGGATCATGGTATATTTTCGTTTTATTTTAACTTGTCTTGTTAACTGTCATTCCTACTGCATCTTGTTTACATTTTTTTGTTTTCTATTTTAGACGAAGATAGTGAGACCAGAACGGTACGCTTAGATGTACCCATGAAGACGGTTCCTCCTGAGAGGACCGCCGAGGTTAGTTCTCGCACCCGTGAGCCACTTGCTTGGTCGGAGATGCCAAGTAAGATGGATTTCGTGGCTAGACTCGCGGAGGAGGTCATTGAACAAATCCGAGAGGCGCACCTTGATATAAGTATAAACCATTTAAAAGTTCGTAGTTTCGTATCTTGTTTATACAATTGTTTTTTGACACTTATATGTTTCACGTGGGTAGGTGCTCAATTGAAATGGGATCCTTCTGAAAATATTGGAATAGAGGGTTTAACCACGCTTTCCCTAGAAGTGGAGCAAGTGCCAAGGCCTATTTACGAGGGAGTCGTGGAAGCCTTTGTGCACAACACTAAGTCGTTATGGACTTGTAGGCGTTCCATCGAACAGTTGTGACTGCAGATACAGGCAAAAGAAAAGGTCATGTCTGAGTTGTCAGCGGAACGTGATGATCTGAAGGCTCGGTACGAGTTCGCCGCTGCTAGACTAAGCGGAGATCGCTCCTGGCGAACGTCTGAGGTTACGTATACCAGGTATTGGAATCTATTGAATCGTCATGCATCGCTGACTCGGAGAATGGCAGAGCGCAAAGCCCAAATTGATCTCCTGAACCTTAAATGTCAAGATTGGAAAGCCTTCGCTTCCAAGGTTCGTAAGTGGGGTTAGGATGAGAAGAACCACAAACATTACTACAAGAAGTCATTAAAAGAGGTGTCTATTGAACAGCGCCAACTAGAGATGTTCGTGGAAGGTTTAGGTTTGTGTTTGGCCTTTGATACTTTTGCTCAGAATACAACTGTGGAGATGGGGTCGCCTACAAGGGTGATCACTACTGCTTCCGGGGAAACATCGGTGGGTGAGTTCCCACTAAGACGTCCTACCTGGTCAGCTGTCGATAAAGGCAAGGCTTTGGCGGATGTCGACTTAGGCCTCGATGGGACAGATTGGGCCAGCGTTCCAGAAGAAGAAATCCTTCGTCGACTGGAATTCAGCTTAGGGGGATCTCCTGCGATAAGCGTTTTGTGTTTACGAAGTTAATTTATTGAATAACGTTTAAAATTTTGACATGTGCTTATTCTTATGTCGGTTGTTCGTTTTTGGTGCTTTCAAGATGAAGGTGGTGATGACGCCCAAGAAGCTGGCCCCAGTGGAGCAGGGGCCCCTGATGCTGGCGGGTCCAAAGGGGATGATCCTCCCACCCCGAATGTTTAATGTGTTGATTTTTAAGTTTTTGTTGTTTTGTTTTTGACTCAGATTTATACGGGGATTGTGACTTGACACTTTTAAGATGGATGAAAACTATTAAAACTTGTAATTGTACAACATTGTATGTAAGAAAATTTTTGTTGATTTTGAGTTTAATTGTGAACACGACACTGCGATATAAAATGTTTTGGTTTGTTTTTTTTTTTTTTGAGTTTGACTGCACACGCGACACGATAATGTAACATGTCTTTGCATTTACTTTTATATTTTAAGCGTAGTATACTGGAGTGATTAGAAATGAAATGTGAAAAGGAAAACAAAGTACGCACTAGTTTAAGGCCATTTCGGGCCTCTATGCATAGTTTAAGGCCATTTCGGGCCCCGTCGTAAACAAGCAATACTTTGGATAAAGTGGGTAAATTTCTTGGTGGACCGATCATCTCTGATCGTGGCTAGTTTTATGTCATTGCGGACATGTTCCAGTTTAACGTCATTTTGGACTGCATATAGTTTAACGTCGTTTTGGACGAGGAGTATCGTTTGATTTTAATCTTTTTGTCATTTTAAAATATTTTTTGTGTTTTGGGCTTTATCGTAGTTTAATGTCATTTCGGACTGCATGTAGTTTAACGTCGTTTCGGACGAAGTGTAGTTTAATGTTGTTTCGGACTTGGAGATGACCTTATTTTAATTATTTTTTGATTATTTTTATTTTTATGTTCTGCTGTGTATCAGCTGGTATGATTTTGTACTCGGCGTCCCCTTCGCTGATCACGTTGAATGGTAATTCAGCCCAAGGGATGTTTAATGGAGTGGCTTCTATGTTAGTAGTTTCGGGTGTTTCAGTTTCTGTCAGGGTTTCTATATTTATTTCTATATGAAGAGGTGTGTGTACAGTGTCCGACACAGGCGTTTCTGTTTTAGGTGAGTTGCGTTCTGTGCTCAGAGGTTTATTGCTTACTGGTTGTTGCGCATTTTTATCTTTTCCTTTAGGCTCCTCAAGTGTGACTTCTGAACCTTGGTCTGTATCCATATATGATGAAATGACAGGGGTGGCTGCTTCCCCGTGTATGATGATTTCACCACCCTCATAAGGCAGGTGAATTTCTTGGTGTATGGGGGAGGAGACAGCTCTGAGTTGGGCCAACCAGGGTCTTCCCAATATTAGGTTGAATCCTGGCATTTCATCGACCACCAGGAAATCGACAGATGTAGGGAACTGGTCCCTCGCTATGAAATCCAAGGTTATTATCCCTTTTACGATTACGCGTGACCCACTGAATGACTTCAAACATGTAGTCGCGGTTGGTTGAATTGACTCGGTGAGACCCAACTATTCAACGATGGGGTATGGTACAACATTGGTTGCAGCCCCATCATCTACATGGACCCTATGTATCTTGAACTAGTTTATACATATTGTTATGAACATAGGGGCCATTGTTATCTCCCCTGTTTTCTTATCCGTATTAATGTTGTCGTCACGGAAGCTCAAGGGTTTAGGAGTAGTCCCGTGAGGCGAGTACATCACCGCATGGATGGAGGGTTCATTTGGGGGCAAGTCCTCGCTCACCGGGATTGATGTTAACATACGCACCAAAGCTTCCCTGTGTGTTCGAGATGTTAATACCAAGTCATACAAGCTTAGTGAAGTGTTTTTTTGTTTTAGTGCTTGAGTGACTTGTGTCAAAGCTATTGCAAAATCCCTACTGTTGGGGATGTTTTTATCGGCAATGACCAGGTCCATTGGGCCCAACAGTTTTATTTCATGTTTCGTTGGTTTATCATTTTCGTTTGAAATTGTCGTTTTAGATGATTCGTGCTTTTCAGATTATTCCCCTTCGTTACCTGCGTTCGATTGGTTGTTAGGTTGTGTCATGGGTACGGCGTTAAGCGGAGTGGGCTTGGGTGGCCCCATTGCTAACCGTTGGCGTTCCCTCTCCACATGTTCACGCGTAATCCTGTCTGCTAGGCATTCCCGTGTATGGCGTGGAGGTGGAGTTGGCCTTGGGCCCTCGGATTGCCGTGGGACCCTTACCACATATGGGTCCGGGCGGGGTTTCGGTTGGACGGTTGGCTGTGATTGGGCAGAAGGCTTGCCAGGTATCCTAACGACATACGGGGTTGGTTTTGGCGGAGGCTGGGCCTCCGCTGTTGCGACAGCGGGAGGTACTCGAACTACGAAAGGGGTAGGTCGAGTATGACAGGTTGGTGCATTTGAGGGGATGGCTGGGGGGACACGCACCACGTATGGCTTTTGACACGTCATGATGTTGGATGTGGGTACGGCCAAGGATACTCGGATGACGTATGGTTGCTACAGGGCATGCGGTGGTTGAGGTGCGGGTGTGGGCACAGCGGGAGGAATCTGAACTACGAACGGCCTGTTAGGTGTTTCCTGTTTATACTCGGGGTGGATGGTGTTGATGCGGGGTGTTTCGGAATCATCATCAAAGCAAATCGTATTGATGACGTACGGCACCTCTTTAGTGTTTAGGGGATCTTTATACACCCCCATTGCTTGATTCTACGGTTGGACCAGGTTGGCCTCGTCAAAACTGATTTGGCCGTCATCGATCATCTGCTAAATGTCCTGTTTCAAAGTGAAACAGTAATTCGTACCGTGCCCTGGTCGTTGATGGTAATCGTAGAAGCGATCCATTCTGAATCCTCTGGGTACGAGAGGCTCATCCGACATTGCTAGCCTTGGGTTCTGTATGAGTTGACAGAACCGGTCATGTCTTTGGATGGCCGTGGGGGATAACTGTTTATGCGTCATTAGCCTAGCCTTCAGGAGTTGATCGAAGAGTTGGGAGGGCTTCATTGGTAGAGGCGTGTATTAAGAGGGTTCTTTCCTCTCGAAGTTTCACGTAGGGTTCGTTGGGTTCTGCTGCGATGATGATTCTTGTGCGATTGTAGGATTTGGTTTGTTGTAGTTAGTAGGGGTTACTAGCGGTTTTTGTTGTTGTTGCATCCCTGCTATTGCTGCTATAGTGGCCTTAGCCTTTTCTTTGTCTTTTTTAGTGTGTTGATTTTTAAAGGCTAAGTAAGCAGGGTCGTGGCTATTTTGGGCCACTTCTTCTATGTTTTTTATTTGTACAAATGCTTGATTGAGGTCACGCGCGTTAAGGTAGTACAGCTTAGATTTAAAGAATTCATTAACAGCCCCTTTTAGAATTGTAAGCAGGTAGGTCAGGGAGATTGGCTCATGTAATTCGTTGAGGGCAGCGCTCCACCTCTGAATGAATTTCTGCATAGGTTCAAGCGGTGCTTGCTTGACCTGTATGAGACTGTCCAACGTGGCCTTGGGTTTCAAGTTGTACTTGAACCTGGTCACAAACTGGCGTAATAAATCTTCTAAGGAGAAGATGGAATTCCTCGGCAGGCCGTGGTACCAGTTGAGTGCTCTCCCCGCGAGGGACATGGGGAACACTCGGAGAATGGAATGAGGCCATGCCTAGAGTAGCGGGCATTCCAATCTGAATGTTATGAGGTGGGCGTTGGGGTCCGTCTCCCCATTATAATTGGTTAGTGTGGGTAAGGAGACGCCTTTGGGTAAGGTTCAGGGTGGGGCGGAAGAGCTGATGGGGTCATCGTGGTAGAAATCCACTACCTTCAACTCCCCATCGAAGACTGTTTTGAGGCATTTTACCTCGTCTGTCAATTCCTGCATCAATTTTTTGGCATCTGCCCAATCTTGGGCACTCGGTGAAGTGACGGGCTGGGGGTGTGAGGCTGTATACAAGTTAGACTGTTGAGTTGTGGGTTGAAAGGCCGAAAGCTGAGCGATCGGCGGTTGTGCTTGTGGAAAGTTTACCGTGGGTTGCATTGAGGATGGCACATTGTATGGGAAAGGTTGCTATTGCTGCGGCTGGGGTTGTACTTGGGAAATATTAACCAATGGAATCGTGTGGGGTGGCACATGGGGGTGAGAAGGCTGGTGTGACGGCATACCTATTGCTGGCCATTGCCTGGCCACGTTGTGCGAAGGGGCTCCCAGTTGGGTTACGGCCGTTGAGGGGCCTGCGTGCACTTGAACGCTCGGGATGTAATGAGCGAATGTGGAGGCTGGAATGACATGTGGCATCCCTATAACATGGGGTGGTAATGTCACTCCCACGTTAGCGTAAGGGGGCGGTGCTTGTGAGGACGAGCCTGTAGCTGCAGCAGGGATGATTGTGAGAGGGAATGTGTTAGGTTGGAGGTCGCTCGGGGGAGGAACATGCACTAGCGCTAATGTTTCCTATGGGGGTACTTGAGCCTAGGTGAACCTAAGGTGCTGCAAGGCCAGGATCCCTCCTGTATCCGGATGAAAAATGGGGTTAACGTGCGCTTGCGAGCTCAGGGTGTGGTAGGAGTCCTCATGCTCAGATTGAGCAGCGAAGTCATCCTCCTCTTCTAATTGGGGCTCTAGCATATGATGATCCAACGTGCGGTTCCTTTGCAGGAGCAGCTGTGTGACGAGCTCCAAATACTGTTCCAGAACTGGGATTACGTCATATGGGGAAGGGGTGAACTCGTGTCCTCCCCTGTAAAAGAGTTTGAATTGCCTCTTTACTTCCATTTCGGCTCGGTCAACAGCCAGGCCAGCTTGTAACTTAATACATATGAAATTATATTAATCCTGGGTGATAATGTTGGAGGCTGGATCTCTCCCCTGCAACCTTAGGGACCGGCGGGGCCCCGTTGTGGGTTGTACTCCCGGGTGTTCCATGATGGGCTATATAACAGCCATGGTGTCTATGATGTTGATGGCTTGAGTGGTGGCAGCCGTAATGTTGGCGGGATTCATGATAATTGGTTAGGGATACGACAATGTCTAGAGATGTGAAATTAATGTAGTGCGCAGCGTACAGCGTATACGCTTTGGCTCGTAGCGTATGACAGCGTATACGGCGTATATGTACGTAGCGTGGATAGTCAGTGTAGACAAGTCTACGGCGTAAGTGGCTCAGCGTATACAGCATAAGGGCACAGCATAAAAGGGTACAGCGTAAACAAAAAACAGGTAATGTAAAACAAAGCTCAGCGTAAACAATGCACAGCATAAAAAGGCTCAATGTAAACAATGTACGAAGTGAAAGCAGTTCTCAGCGTGGAAATAATGCTCAGCGTAAAAACGGGGCAGCGTAAAAAAAACAAGGCAGCATATGATTTTCTGAGTGGCCTTTTTAAGAGGGAGAGCGTAAATACTGAACAGCGTAGATGCTGAACAGTTTGCAGACTGGGTTTTCAGACAAGGCTGCGTAGACGTTGGGAAATGTGTGATGGGTCTCGAATAGGGCAGTGTAAACGCGGATCAGCGTAGACGCTGGGAGCACGTAGGTGGGGTTTTAGGCGGAGGCCCTCCTTCTAGCACCAATTTTTGTACTGCCTAAAATCATTGGTCTACTGCTAGAAGGAAACAGAGACCGTGGGATCGCAGGACGAGGACAGAAGACCCTGCCTTCGCCTGAGGACGAGCTGGAATGCACGAAGGCAGAGTACCTTGGGTGGTCCGCAGGCAGATCAGATAAGGATTTCCCCACGCCTACGCAAAGTGCTATACACTGGGTTATGCGTAAACAACGTAGCAAGCGTAAACAAAGCGTAAACAGCGTAAAACAGATGCGAACAGAGCGTGAGCATAAACAGGCGTAAACAGAATACGTGCGCCAAGTTGATGTAAAACTGTAAACAATCTTATGCAGTAAATGTAACAATGATATTACAGGATGAGAATACAGTGCACCGGTCTAACGCAGTTGTGGCAAGGCACAAGGCGGACAAAAAGCCCCAGTATATGCAAGGTGACTCGGCTGGTTCGCAAGGTAAGCAGAGCATAGAGACTGTGTATATGGCGTATAGGGCTCTCCAGTGTAAGAGGGTTTCAACTCTTGTGCGCAGTGTAAATGTTCTCTGGTATGCTCCAGGATTTTGCCAAACGACCTGGGTGAAGTGGAAAATCAGGGTTTTTATATAGGTTGTTANGTGGTTAGCGACCACTTCAACAACTTCCACGGCATCCTGGTGTTGCATGACNCCGGGTGCATACACTTTACAAAAATACAATATATTACATCTGTTGAGCATATACACTGGGCGTATACGCTAGGGATTCGAGTGTCTACGTTGGGCGTTTACGCTGTGAGTTCGAGCATCTACGCTGGAGGACGTATACGCTGTGGGATTCGAGCGTCTACGCTGGGCGTTTACGCTGGCCCTGCATACTTGGTGAAAATGAAGCCTTTTGACCTCCATAGTTGCAATGTGTGATACGAAATGTAGCCGTAGTTGTCTGTGGGTCCCAGGGATCTGCCTCTTGCTGGGGAAGTACAAGGCTTGGAATTTTGTGGTGTTTTAGGACCCAGCACAGACCAGGATCAGCCACCGCCGCCGCAAGACTATAGACCATTGATGAGCCATCTTAGGGCCATCACCGAGACGATTAGTTGGGGAAGTTGTGATGATGCAAACCTCTTCCACATCATCGATGATGCTGACTAGCCTACTATTTCATTAGATCATACAAGGGACAAATTATCAATTCAAACAGGAGGAGGGGAATGTAGATGGTCACAATAGATCTCAGGAAATGCAACATCTTTTCAAGTGTAGTTAGAGACTGGTGAAGGGGCCACTGTGGTGGTCATGCAACACCAGGATGCCGTGGAAGTTGTTGAAGTGGTCGCTAACCACATCAAAGAATCCTTTAACGTACCTGGTGTGCCACCGGTAGATCTTTCAGGAGCACGACATGCTCAAACTCGTGCCAGAACCTCAATGACTCCTACGGAACATGAGTATGCGCTAGATCAATTGCTACAAATAGGGCAAGTTCTGACGTCCTTGTTTGACATCCCTCAAGATGTCATAGCAATTCAACTAGACCTCATTTCCACCAAGGGGAAGCTAATCATATCCAAAGTAAGGGTCGAGCATGCTAAAGCTGAATTGTAGAAACTACAAGAGCAGCTTGTAGCCTTACAAGCAGCACAGCGGGATCCTCTACAATTTGTTCCCATAGACCAGCTGGAAAATTTTAGACCTGAGCAATTAACAAAGCTAATCGCAGAGAATAAGAAGGTGGAAAAAGAAAAGGAGATGGCCACTTGGGATGCCTCCGTAGCACAAGTGCAAACTCATGCGCATTTTAAGGCACTCAAGGCCTTAGAAGAAGAGAATAAGCAGTTGGTTGCAGATAACCTTCGATTGACTACTGTGGAGAAACAAAAGAATGTTCTTAATGAACACTTTCATCAGTTATGAGAACAGTTCATTCAGGTCAACTTAGATGTAAGTCATTTAGCCAGAGAAAATCGAACCCTCTCAATGGAGGAGGTAAATGCTATTTGCCAAAAATCAGCCATTAAAATAAGCATGTGGCAGAATGAGGCTAAATGACACGAGAAGCTAAAGGAGCATTTTCGTGATCAGGTGGGGATGTACAAACAAATCCTGGAGAAGGAGATCCATATGGCCAAGGCTCAAATCAACAACATCAATGCTCAACACATTAATTGGAGGGCCATATTGGACACTTACGCCTTCGCCCACCAAGCGGAAGTTAAGAACTAAGACCTGCAGATCCAAGACTTGACTGAATACATGGAGTTGGCAAACCTTAGATATGCCAATCTCACCATGTTAACAGCAAGGTGCCCAAGATTAGAGCTCGAGCAGCAGGTAGCTTCCACCCACATCAAATATGAAGTAGAATTTGCAAAGTGCAAGAAGCTAGCTGAGAAACTAGATGTCACAAATTCTAAACTTGTGGTGGTAAAAGAAAGCTACCAAGAACAGAAGGACGTTGCAACCGACTTGGCTCGATGGCTAACAGATCTTCATGAATACAAAGATAAATCCAAGGCCTATGAAGAGGAACGACGGGTGATCGTGGTAGGGTATGTCAAAGCCAACCAGATGTTCCCGTAACTACCCTATCCGTGGGAAGTGCCGACTCTGTCAAACATCGAAACATTAGCATGGACGGCACAAGATCCTTAGACCAAAGAGGAGATGCTCCAGGCCATTCTTCAGCATCATCAACCTTCAAAGCCTGGAGCACAAGACAAAGTAAAAGCACCCATGGAGGAGCCACCACCACCAGGAACTACATGAGTTCCACATTTTTGTAATTGTAGTATTTTTCCATATTGTGTCTTCCCACACTGTGGCATTACTTCATTTCTTTTTCTAGTTAATAATCCCATACCTATCCACTGTGTAATTAATGGAGCTTATTCTCTTTGTAACTCGAGGACGAGTTTTTATTCATTCGTGGGGGTATGATAAGACGTGATTCGCATACGCCACAATATCATCNAGACGAGTTTTTATTCATTCGTGGGGGTATGATAAGACGTGATTCGCATACGCCACAATATCATCTACGTGATATCACGTCCACCGTGATATCGCATCCCCCACGACATCACGTACACGATATCACGTCTTCCCTATGATATCGTGTATGCGATATCGTAGTCCGCCGCCATATCTATAAATAAGACGTGGCTCTCCCTTGTTTAGCATAGATAGAATAGAAGTAGTGAAGCTATGGCAGTTTGACCACTCCAGAGATAGATTATTTTTCCCGTGTCTGTCCGTAGTGTGGTGAATGTAATTGTACAGTGTCTTATTCGAGTGTGACGTACTTGGACACGCACATGACCGGTAATAAAGATCGAGATTACTTCATCATTGCAACAGTCACTTTGTTATTTATTTATTTGTTTATTTTAATGTTATTCACTATTTTCCCTCTCCCCCTTAAACTCCTAGAATGTGGTATGAGTACGACTTGATTACAAGCATCTAAGGATGTGTACGGATAGTCAAGGAATCGGCTTCTCATCTCATGCAGTATGAGTATGACTTGATTGCGAGCATATCGTGTGACTACTTGGTAACCCAGTGGCGTATTCAAGATCTATGCTTGGTAATCCCAATGGTAGTCCCAGATGTGTA
>MNCI01005895.1:1070866-1132304 GCA_015680685.1 Gnetum montanum
CATACACCTCATCTATACTAAACCATACGTGACAAATATAACACTAGTCTAGGTGGGAAGANATACTAAACCATACGTGAAAAATATAACACTAGTCTAGGTGGGAAGATAGTGAACTGCGACCTAAGGATAACTGTCTAGGTGCCACAACTAGTCCGTCTGCGGAGTTTAACCAGATCACGTGCTACGCTCATTTAGTATGGTTGAGTGTAGGGGTACCTCACCACTCATCAATTGTTATGATGATGGCATCCCCTATGACCATGGATTTTTTCACTACAGGTATTGCTTCTAAATTTGAGAAGGTACTCCACCTAAATAATATGTTGTTTGCCAAAACTACTGTCTATAGTTGGCTTGTGGGTAAGAAAACCACCTATGTGTTTGCCTTTTTGTAAATTTTGCATTTAATGCATATATCTTTGATTCTTGTAGATGTGAAAATAGTGGACAACATCCCTTAGGATGTTCATATTGGTAAATATCACATCTATCATCATCCATTTTAAAACCTATAACCTCTTCAACTACTGCAACTTTAACTCTTTTTTTATGGTAATCCCTTTCTGTATCCTTCTTTCTCTCTCTATCTTAAATACTAATCCCTTACTCCACTCTTTATTCTATAATTTTAAGAGCTTTTTAGAATTTCTCGTTTAAGAATTCCTACATTTTATCAACCTTAGCTAATATTTCAATGACAGATTTTTGTACTGGTAAGGTCTTCCTCTGTATCACCTCATCAAGTGGTGCTTCCCCCTATGAATCATAGCAATGCATCTCCCTTTCACAAATGGAGGTGACCCTATTATACTCTACATTCTTACATTTCTCAACTTCCCTTCTTCTTTGACCACCTATTCTATCAGCCTCTAAATCTGATGGACCTACATTTCAAAGAGTTGTCCTTGGGCATAGACCCTAAGTATTTTCCCAATCTTATTCTAGAATCCATCTATGATATGCCAAATTTGCTTCTTTAGAGAGCATCCATGGCCTAGGCATTAGTGCAACAAAGAGTAGTACTTATCCAAGGCTGCATTCAAGAACTCATGATTTCCTTGTTTTCATCCTTGGATCTACCTCCAAAAGTTAGACATTTTGGAGTACATGTGGTATTTATCATTGAATAGTTCAAACATGGTATTCCATTGGCGAATAAATTCTAGTTCCAAGGACCAGTGCCAGCTTTATGCTTCTTTGATGAGTGTCCTTGAGAACAATTTAAGCTTTTGCCATTCATTTTCTATGTTCTGCAAGGTGCATGCATCATGAAAAGCTTGTGGGTGATTTTGTAGATATGAACTATTTCCCATTTTAAACCTAGGAATATTATTCATATCTAGCCTCTTAATTCTATTATATTTTTTATGCCTCATGTAATTCTCACTACCTCTAAAATATTGAGCACATTTCTAGTAGCCAGCAAAGGCTCATCATAGTCATTTCATTCATTGTGGCTTCTTTCATGGTCATGATGCCTATGATGAATCCTATTATGCCTTCACTCTTGATGCTGCTCTTCTTCCCCTTGTAGTTGTCTATGCCTCTGTTCTTGATAATCTTAGTGGGATCTCCATTCATCTCCATCCCACCATTCATCTCCATCTTGATCCTAACTACTCCTCATTTTGTCTTGATTACATCTCCTCTTATTAGATTTTGATGATAAAGAAGATGACAAGGATGAAGAGGAAGGACTAGGAGAATGATGCCTTCTAGTTCTTCTCCTATGGGCCCTTTCCTATTCTCTTTCACTATCTTTTTCTTTGTTCTTGTCATTAGAGGAACAACTATGAGACCTTACCCTTGATGTCTATTGGGCTCTTGACCCTATTCTTCCTTCTTCTTTGTTATTATCCTATGTGAACTACAACTGTTGCTGAAGAATATCATCCTCATTTAAATGAGATGAGCCTATATATCAAGAGATCCTTCAGAAGAAATCTAGACCATCCATTTGTGTTTGTAGAAATGATGGTGTTGGGACCCCTTTTCCCTTAGAGGCCTCATAGCATACTTCCATGTGCTGATCTTTCTTAATTTGGACATGTGCATGCTAATATTTCCTATATGTGTGGTCTGGGATCTCATATTCAAAGTTAAGTGTTGTGATGCATAATCTAATAAGATTGGTCATCAACATGGTAGGAATAGATCAATTGGGAGACAACACAATGTTGTCTTCCATGTCCCTCCAACATAGCTATTCATTTGGATGGAAAATGAAAATGAAATCTAGATTATAAGGATTTGGATGGGAATAGACAACTCCAAGTTATTGGGGCTTCTATGGTTCACCTTACCTTTGATTGAATTCTCCTCCATGTGGTGGAGAATCATTCTTGTGAGAATAATTCATGTTAGTTATGTGTATGATTAGTATGCCTTTGATATTTTAATTTCATAATTATTTCCCTTTTTGAATAAGAGTGAGTCATTGTTGTTTTATCTTTACAATGTCTTTACATGAATTCACAGTCCATTCCTAATCAGTGTACTTAGCTAAAATAAGTCCCCAACAATGGCACCAATGATGAAAGATGGATGTCCCCTATGTCCAACCATATAAATCATAAGTGTTCACTAGTGATCCAGTCAAATTCCATAAACTTAGTCTTCTAAGTTTACCTATAGTCTTAAAAAGTAAATCATGGAATTGTAAGATTGTTATCTTCCTAACTCACACTTGTGTGTTATTAGAATGTATGGTTATCTTCCTAACTCACACTTTTGTGTTATTAGAACATATGGTTAAGTTTGAGTTAAGGCACATGATGAATATTTCTATAAGTATTTTTTAACATATTTTTTTCCTAACAACTAGATGACTTAATGAAGGTTTAACTATTAATTATTTAACTAATTAGCTAATCTAGTAACTAACTATCTTAACATAGAGTAACCATTCCCACTTGCCATACACATTTCAAACTAGTATTAACGCTACATGGTTACCAAGTGGCTATTACTAGGTGTACCAAATATCTACTACTGGGATTACCAAGCATAATATGTTACACTCAAAGTGTTCATACTCACGTATTTATGATTAATTTCATTAATTATTTAAATCATAAAACTAAATTTCATGAAAAATAAAGTGCTTGAATGTAAAGAGTAAACTAGTCTAAGTGCTACAATGGATGTAGGAAATCTTGACCTTATTAGCATTCATGCCAATGCATTCAAGTACATAGGCAGTCAAATAAAGCACTATACAATCTCTTAAATCCACACTATAGGCACTCAAGGAAAAAATATTCTAACTCTGGAAAGGAGAAACTATAAGAACTTGGCTACACTATGATTTCTAAGTGTCATAAATGCAAGTTGTGAGTACATTTATATAGGCATTTCCTACATCAACATTGATGCATCCATGTCAACACATCTTATCATGTGTCAATGTGGTTGATGCAACTTGTCCAATTCATAACTCATTAATCTTTCATGCTAGTAATAATATCAATGAGAACTTTAATTTGGGCCACAAACGTTTTTGGTACCTATCCACACTATAGGCACTCAAGGAAAACATATTCTAACTCTGGAAAGGAGAAACTATAAGAACTTGGCTACACTATGATTTCTAAGTGTCATAAATGCAAGTTGTGAGTACATTTATATAGGCATTTCCTACATCAACATTGATGCATCCATGTCAACACATCTTATCATGTGTCAATGTGGTTGATGCAACTTGTCCAATTCATAACTCATTAATCTTTCATGCTAGTAATAATATCAATGNCATTATCAAATGCCTACACATGGAGTTGGAAATCATCACTAGTATACCCTCTATATAACGAAACATTGGCTATCTTAATGTGTTTTATCTTTTTGTCATGAACATGCTTCTTTGGAATACAAATATTTTTTTTCAGATCATAATAATCACCCTAGGTAAACAAGGAGGAAATATCATCACCGAATGATCCTGGCAAATAGAGATGCTAGAACTTAGGAAGAAGATCATTCTTATAGGTTCAAGCTACATTAGAATTGATAGCCTCCAATCATGAGCCTCCTTGGTAAAGTGGTTCTTTACCTTTGATATTTGCTTTCTTGCCTTACTTCTCATCTAAGTGATCAGATAAAAAGCCATGATGGACCTCCTCCTTTACCATTTGATCTCAAAGCTCTTATTTCAAGTAAGGCTCATAATCACTAAAATCTAGCTCCAAAGCCATATAGAAGGAATGAAATTCTTATAGCCTAAGATTAACTATGAACTATTTAAGATCTACTACTATAGCTATAATCATTTCCTTTGTGAACCATTCATGAACTTCATGCCACCTCCCTTACTTGTCCTTATGATCAATCAAGATAACTAATGGTAAAGTTTAGTCATCTACATATTTGAATATAACATAAGTATTTTGTTATTTTGGTACTTTTATAAGATCTTTGGTGGAATCTTAGCATCATCTACCATCTCACCTATGTTCAAAACATATACATAATGCTAAGAGGCATACACTAGGTTTGAACAAAAAATTAAAATCAAGATCGTACAAGTATTCTAAGCAATTCACCGACACCTTCTTTAGTAATAGCACCAATGATAGGAATCCTACTAGTTTTAGACTAAGGGATATATCATTCAAATCATGGTGTGATCTAGTTGTAAGCTTCAATGATGATGTTGAGTGGACTAACAAGAATACTCATGTATATCATTGTATTCATGAAATATTATAGATAATATAATACATGTAATACATTTCAACCCCTATTATCATTTTTAATCTTTTGGAATGTCAAAACCTAAAGAAAAATGAAGAATGTAGAATCTATGTGTGTGATTGTGATTTTGCAAGGCCATGAACAAGAACTTCACATGGAGATCTGAGATTTTAAGAAATGAGATCTACATTGAGATGTCAAAATGAAGAATAAGTAGACTAGATAAGAGCACAGATGTAAACATAGTCTACAAATCAAGTGAAGTTGCTCTGAAAACTACCAAGAGAAGCCCAAGGATCATAAAAATGCTTCATCTCTCAAAGTATAAAAGTGAAGTAGGCATCTTCAGAAAATAACAAACATCTATCTCAAACAATAAACATATATAGGCAAACATCTACTTTTTTAGGTAGACGTCTCTTCTACATTGAGGGCTATCTTAGGTAGGTGTCTAAACTTTGAAGTAGACATCTATACTAGTTGTTTAATAGTTGTTTCATGAATTCTAAGGAGTTTTTGAAAACTTCAAGGATATAAGATCATGCAAAAATCTTGGGAATTGTGCAAGCACTATTCATAAAAAGATTCATCAATGGATACTTAAAGTGAATTTGTCTTTGCTCTGCATTGTAACATCATTTTCTTGTTGTGATTGTACAAAGCTTCAAGTACAAGGATCTATAAATTTAGTTGCATTCTTTCCTTGGTTTTTTCTTTCTTTGTTGTAGCCCTATAGGGTTGATGTGCTTCTTGTGATAAGGCATCCTTGTTGAGCTTGTCAAGATCCTGCAAGATTGAGTGGTTTTACAGTGTCAAAACACTTCAATGCATAGCTCAATTTGGCAAAGCCTATGGGATCCTCTAAACCATATTTGTAGCTTGTTGGGACCTTGTGAGGTTGAGTGGTTTCATAGCAACAAAACACTCTAGAGTAGAGCTTAAAGCTTGTACAAGGTGTGGTGTCCTTCAAACCACATTCTGAAGAAAGAAAGTCTAGAGGTGTGAACAAATTCTACCATCTAAGCATGAGCATACCCAAGTCAGGAAACCACATAAAATTAGTTTTTTTATGGATATAGCATTGTTAAATTGGAAAACTTATTCAACCCTCCTAATTTCTCAATCCACAAGTGGTATCAAAGCCTGAAACTCTCAAGTTCATGCTTCAAATTTTAAGAGTAAACTATGTAGGGGATGTCCTACATGAAGCCATCAATTTTTGATGGATTTGACTTTGCATATTAGAAGGCAAGGATGAAAGGCTTCTTTTAGTCTATGGAATTCAAAGTATGGGAGTCAATCCTTGAAGGCTACACACTGCTCATTGACAGCACCTCAAAAGCTCTCAAGCCACTGAAAAAATGGACTGTTGAAGAAAAAGATAAGTTCATGTATGATTCTAAAGCCAAAAATTATTTATATTATGCATTGAATAAGTCAAAATTTAATAGAATAGCTAGGTGCAAGACTACTAAGGAAATATGAAAAACCTTAGAAGTTACTTATAAGGGTACATCTATAGTTAAATAATCAAAACTCTTAGTATTGTAAAGCAAATACAACAAGCTTATAATGAAGAAATGAGAATAGATTAAGGATTACTTCTATAAGAAAAATGATTCTATTTTAGCTATTAGGGGAATAGGTAAGGACTTGCCTAAAAGTGATATAATTATAAAAATGATAAGAATATTATAGCCTGAGTTCAGACTCAAGGTCACTGCTATGAAAGAAATCAAAGACTTTTCGGTCCTTAAATTTGAGGAACTTCAAAATGCTCTGATTACTCATGAGTTAAATCTCATAAGTGAATGAGTGATAAAGGAAAATCCTATTACTCTAAAATCAACATCAAAAGAAAAGGAGCAGGTTGAATAAGAAATGAATAATGAAGATGAAATAGCTTTTCTATCAATAAGAGTTTAAAGATTCCTTGCAAAGAAAGGGAGAAGCTTCAAGTAACCAAGATCCAATAAATCCAAATGTAAAGAGAAAGGTAAAAATTCTACAAATTTAAATTTTGATGCATTTTTCATAGAATGTTGGGTATGTGATGGAAGAATCCGTGTGACCTCTAAATGTCCAAGCACTAATAGGCTGCAATGGAGAGATAAAATTGAAGTTTATTCAAAAAAGACAAACTTCTACACTATTTGGGATGATGGAGAACAAAGTGAGGAAGAGGTACATACAAAGGATTCACATCTCATTTACATGGCTCTCACAAATGATGATTCAACAACTGAAGATGAAGACAAAGTAATTAAAATTGATGAGAAAAGGTATGATCTTTTGTGCAATGAACTGTTATCTTTCCAAAATATTTGTATAAAGCTTAAGAAGGCTATGAAAGAAAAAGATTAAGATTTATCTCTTCTTAATACAAGATATTTAAACCTCTTACAAGAAAAATTAGACCTAAGGATTGAGAACCAAAAACTAACCTTGTCTTGTAAGCAAATGGAAAAGGAACTTGCAGACACCAAACCAGTGAATGAAATACTAATCAAATGCAAATAATCCATTTACATTATGTTGGGACAAGGAAGAATCTCACATGATAAAAGTGGGCTAGGATGCTACCAACAAGAAGATCAACTACACAAAATTCATCCAAACAAGAGACTACTACAAAGATTGAAGTATTAACTAATACTATGTCCAAACAAAGAGCAACTCAAAAGTTTGATCACTTTAATGAAAACTAAAGAGTTAGATGTTACTATTGTAATAGATTTGGGCATAAGTAATGGAACTATAATTTAAAATAGTATCACATGAACACCTATTCATATCATAAGACTCATTGGTCTTACCAAAATACACCTAGAAAGAAAGTCTTACAAGACAAGAAGAAATGGAGGACAAATCAAAAGGACAAGGAGAAAAAAAAGGTGTGGAGAATTAAATGAACAGAACAAAGTAAAAGAACCTTCATCAAAAATTTTGTAAAAGGGAGCCAAACATTAGAAATTGAAGCAATTTGCATGAAAGAAGATACTTCAAAAGAAGAACCTCATTCACAAGCTCCTTAGATATCTTCATCTTCATCAGCAAGCAAGGTAAGTAGAGGTAAGTCTTCATCTCATTTAGAATTTCTTCTAAGAATATAATCCATGGTAGCTATCCCCTGAACCTTCCCTTGCTGAGACGTCTACATAGAAGGATAGATGTCTATGTGTAGACATCTACATCATGAATTAGACATCTATTTGAATTTTGAATAGATGTGGTATAGATGTCTACTAGTTAATATAAACATCATCTTTTTGTCAAAGAAACCTCAACAACTGCAATTATATCAAGCCAAAACTTCATTTTTCCCTCTTTTTTCCACATCCAAACATAGATGACTATGGTCAAATAACCAAGGCTTCTTCAACAATGGAAATTTGTCCATTTTCTCTCAAATTAATGGCTCATAAGAAGATTACAATGTCCAAGGATCATCCTATAAGAAACAAGAAGTCAAAGGAAGCCTCTTCTAGCACTAAAAATTCTTATACTTCTCAATTTTGCTCCACCAATGCTCAAAAAAGATTTAAGATAGCTCATTCTGTTAACATTGTTTTTGAGAGATCCCTTTATTTTTAACAACATCATTAAAAGAAACTTATGGCATTTTTTCAACTATTAAACTTGGTTGAACCTTTATTTCTATGAACTTTTATGTCCTTGAAATTCTCATCAAAGAATTTCATAGCAACATTGTAATTTCAAATGCTAGTATTGATGCTTTCACTTCCACTATTGGGGGACTATTTATTGAAGTCACCCCATAAGTTGTTAATGCCATCCTTGGAATTTCCAGTTCTAATGTACATAGGGTTATAATCCAGTCCATGACTAACATTTTCAAAAATGGTGTAATCCCTATTTCCCATGATGAATTTTGTTATGCTTTGTTTGGGCAATCTATGTCTTTCCATAGTGGAAAAATTCTTAGGACTTAGATGGATTCAGATGCTTCTAGCCTCTCTCTCATTGTTTTGTATAATATTATAATAAGAGAGGGAAGCTACAACTATTTTTTGCCAACCCAAGCCTTTATTCATTATTATCTACTCATTGGACAACCACTAGACTTGGGTCATATCCTATGCAAAGACATCTTAGGTCTCTTTACCAAGGAGAAAATCTATGGACATCCTCATCTCATTAGTTTGTTGATTTTTCAAAGAGGTGTTTCCATTCCTAATATGCCTTTTGCTTAAAGGAAAGAGGAGCCTTGGTGAGTATTCAAAAAAGAGGAGCTCCACCTATGTTGATACTATAGAACCTAGTACCAAGCCTCAAAAGTTAAGGAAGAAGGGATCTACATCACCATCTTAGGCCTCTTCTTAGTTGGGAAGGTCCAAATTAGTTAGCGAGTAGATAAGATCTACTCTTAAGAAGCTACTCAAGACGTTTGCTCATACAATTGGGATGATTGATAGAAATCTTTCTTATTTTCATAAGAGAATGGATGCAGCTGGAGTACCTCTTCCTCTATATGGGCAACAATTTGAGGAGATCACTACTCCTTCCATATCAAATAATGAGGAGGATTGTCTTGCTCCAACTAGACACTTGGTAGCTACTATGTCATCTTGGACATATGACTTGGGAAATGCATCTAATTTGAGAAGCTTGATGCACCACTTGCACAAGTCCAAGAAGAAACTCCTGATCCTATGCAACTTGGACCTAGTTCTCACCCTCATGGTGATTCTCCACAAATGTTTGAGTAACAAGCTATGTAGAGCACCTTTAGAACTTCATCTTAGTGGAGGCAAACTAATTTGATCACATATCATAGGAAGGGCACTTCCTCATCCTCTTAGAAAGCTCCATCTCATCCACCTACTTCATCCCAATTTCTAATGAAGCTTCATCCCATGAGAGCTCCTATCCACATTCCATCATCAAATGATGATAATGAGTAGCATGTCTCTAGCACCAGCAATGATGATGACGAAGAGAAGACATACCAAACCTCTCATGCTGTCACTACCTCTATTAAGGACTAGGTTCCCTTATTGGTCACTCCTTTTGGATGATGTCCAAAAAGAGGAAGAATTTTGTGGATTTGTGGATTTTTGTGGACAATTAGATTTGTGGATTTTTTAGGTAGCTGTATACAATTGTATATGGATATGATATGGACTTCTATGAACAACATGTTATGATCTCTTGGCCTTTGTATGTGATGGTAGACAATGTATGATAGATTTATTATATTTATGTATATGGACAACTATTTTTTTTGGTAGCATGATATATATGAGACAAGTTCGGCATTTGGACAATTTATGAAGACTTTCTTGTGTTATCTATTTTTATTTAACTCATTTCCTTGAGCCTTTTATCTCTATTCCAATGTTACCCTTAGCTGCCATTGGAATTTATAAGTCTTAAATGCTTTTATTATTTATCATTTAATTTATTTTCTATAAATAAAACTAACCCATTTTCTTAAATTTTGGACATTACCAAAAAGGAAGAGATTGTTAACCTTTTGGTATGTCAAAACCTTAAGGAAATTGAAGAATGTAGAATGTATGTATGTGATTGTGATTTTGTAAGGCCATGAACAAGAACTTCACATAGAGATATAATATTTCAAGAAACGAGATCTACATTGAGATGTTAAAATGAAGACTAAGTGGACTAAATGAGAGCATGGATGAAAAACAAAGTCTACAAGTCAAGTAAATATGCTCTGAATACTACTAAGAAGTCTAAGAGTCATAAAAATGATTCATCTCTCAAAGTGAAAAAGTGAAATAGATGTCTTTAGAAAATAGTAGACATCTATCTCAAATAGTAGATGTCTCCATGCAGATGTCTATAGGAAAACATCTCCTTTTTTAGGGAGATGTCTCTTCTACATTGAGGGATATCTCAAGTAAACATCTAAACTTCGAAGAACACATCTATGCTAGTTGTTTGATAGCCATTGTACAAATTTAGAGGAGTTTTTGAAAACTCCAAGGCTATAAGATAATGTAAAAATCTTGGGAATTATGCAAACACTATTCATAAAAAGATTCATTAGTGGTTACTCAAAGTGAATTTATCTTTTCTCTTCATTATTACATCATTTGCTTGTTGTGATTGTACTAAGATTTAAGTACAAGGATCTGTAAATTTAGTTACATTATTTCCTTCTCCTTTTCTTTCTTTCTTGTAGCCTTGTGGGGTTGATGTGCTTCTTATGAGAAGACATCCTTGTTGAGCTTGTTAGGATCTTACAGGATTAAGTAGTTTTGCAATGTCAAAACACTCCGATATGGAGCTCAATTTTGTAAAGGCTATGGGATCCTCTAAGCCACATTTTGAGCTTGTCAAGAACTTGTAGGGTTGAGTGGTTTCATGATGACAAAACACTCTAGACGGAGCTCAAATATTGTACAAGGTATGATGCCCTTCAAACCACATTTTGAAGGGGTTTGAAAGTGTGCATAAATTCTACCCTTCAAGTGTGGATGTACCCGAGTTGGGGAACCATGTAAAATTCATGTGCTTTTGTGATTAGAGCATTGTTTAAATTGGGGAACTTATTCAACCCCACTTCTAAGTTCTTGATCCACATATATTTTATAATTATAACAAACAAAATGATACAAAACACACAAGCATTGCAATCCCACTTAGGGGCTATGAAGGCATGGTAGCACTCTGATAGCGTCTAGCCACACTTGTGAAAGTGATGACTCAAAACATACACAAAAAAGATAGGAAATCAACTTACCCAAGGGAGGAAGAGCTCTTCACACAACTATATGCCACAAGCTTCAAGAAATGATTAAGTATTAATTTATTGTATGAAAAAACTCACCTTAAGTATTTATAGGTTTTGTGTAGGAATGGAGAGGGTTCATCAGTGCCTTAGCATTAACAAAAGTTTATCAACATCACCCAAGCTAAACCTAGTCACACTATTGGTAGAGAGATCCATTTAGGGCTATGAAAAGGGTGCATTAGCATCCCTACCCTGATGTAGTAGGTTCACTAACATATGGCGGTTAGTGCATGCTCCTACATAGCCACATTTCATCACCTTGTATTTGGGACAAGCTAGAACATAAAGGCACATGTTGGAATGATCTAAGAACATCTAAATGAAGCCAAAATCATCCTAAAGAGCTTGGAATTGGGCAGGAAACCTCAAAACATGATAGGAAAGGTAATGATACATTGTAGAAGACTAGCAACCTTAACCGAATGTGCTAGACTACAAATATAGGATGCACAAAATACTTTCCAGATCTAGTACTTACAATATACATACAAACTACCACTAGATGTTTCATTACTATTAAATTGATAATAAGCCTATGATCATTATCTTCCTACTTGAGATAGAAAGGTTTAGAATGTATGGTTTAACTCTAAGTAAGATACATGATTATATGATTTTGAATAGCCCTCAAGATACTAGTATAAAATATAATGAATTGAGTATGAATTCTATTAACTAAGAATAATGTAAACATAAATCTATTCTAGCCAAACAATGATAAATATCCACTCGCAGCTTGCTAGATATGCTTTGTGCTAACATAACTATTACTAGGATTACCAAGTGACTAACTACTAAGCAAATCAAGATCAGCCACTATTGGGTTAACAAATAATTATATTTGTGCACTCAAAATTAGTCATACTTATTCGACCAATTAACTAAAAAACATTAAAATGTAAATTTCATAGGAAATATAAATTGCATAGAAAATTAAATCTAATCTAGGTGAGATGCTACAATGATGAGAAATAATCTTAATCTTTATTTTTAGTTATGGAATGCATTCAAGTACAATTCACTCAAATAAAGATGTCATTCAACTATTTATCACCATAAAATGGGCATTTAAAACTATTGCTAAGTTCACAACAACAAATTATAAGAGTTTCACTAAGGATTTAACCAAATGTAAGACTTGATACAATGGTGGTGTCATATTTATAGGCATTATCATGACCCTCTATATTGCATCTACATCATTGTATATTGAGCTATAATATCATAGTTAAGCATGAAAAACTTACTTTATCATATCCCCATCACTTACTAGAAACTTATTCTTAATCTAAAATAAAAGTAGGATAGAGAGGTTATAAGATTGTGGGATTACATAAACTTAATAACATCTTTATATACACATGATATGACTAACTGACTATGAATGTTATATCTTTTTTTAGGTAATTTACAAAATTATCATGATTGACACATTAATGACATATTGGACACATAAAACAAAATAAAACAAATGTATAATGTAGTTTCTTAAGTTCTTGGTGGTTGCAATTCCTCCTTCATTGGCTACTTCCCTTTGTCATTAGGATTCTTGAACTAGTATTTGCTTAGCAAGACTCTTAGCTTTTCTTCCTTTATCTTGGGATCATGAACTACTTGCAACACTTTGGCAATTTTCTCTAGTATTGGTATTTTCCAAGGGCATGGTAGCTATGGGAACAACTCATTTTCCTTCATGTACCATGCTACAAACTGGGTTCTTTCTTCTTCAAAATCCTTGACCAATTTTTGCAATTCCTAATAGTCTATTATTTTCTTGGCCAAGTTTGCTACTACATCTTTTTGAACATAATAATTGACCTTTACCACCTAATGTTTAGAGTTTGCAATGTGGAACTTCTATTAGGCATTCTTTCTATTAGCAAACTCCTTCTCATATATTGAGTACAATTGTTGTCAATTTTTGTTTAATTCTATCCTTCACCTACCTATTATTAACGTGGCTAATTTTACATAACATGGATTTTCAACCCCATGTACCTTGTTAAGTCTTGAATCTACAAGTCTTTATTTTTAGCTTTACTTGATGAACCGAGCTAAGACTATCCAAGATTGGCTACCAATCAGATAACTACTATGTGACTGAATTAATCTTAGCTTTAGTCATATAGATTTTCTTCTTATTAATTTACTTATACATTACTATTTAAACTTTGAAGTATTTCTTGAGCTTCTCATGGTTTTTTTTTTTAAATTTTTCCACACACTAATTTTAATGGACTTCTATGAAACTACGAATGCTTCCTTCATTAATAAGATTTTTTTTCTCTAGATGATTATCTTATATCTAGGTTTACTTGCGCAAAATGTTCTTTTATTTGGTTGATACTTTTTCAAGTAGGTGTTTCTCCTTCTCAACATTGATCAACCTTAAATTTTTAGTAGCTATCCTATTGTTCTATTCTCCCAATGCTATGATGACATGGACATGGACATAAGTTGTATTATCTGCAATTAGTGCATCCTAAGTTGATATAGAATCTTTTTTATATCACTTGAGATATCAAAAAGATTCTAGATCACTTATCCTATCTATTGTAGTTTGTCCAATGCATCCTCATGTTCTACTAGAATCATGAGCTCCTTTCCTTTTCTATTGTTCTTTCATAATATTCTTACTAGAATTTAGACATCTTTAGCTTTTGAAATGTTAGATGGTAGCATAAGTGAAACATTAAAAGATTCCTTAATATGATCTGTTACTATTTTTGCTGCTCCTTATGTATACTTGTATTACATGAACATAACTATGGCTCCTTCTCCTATTTCCAATGTCACCTAAAAGGATGTAGCAATCCTTGATATATGGTATGCCCAGTCATCATCTTCTTCAACTTGTAAGAAAACTTGACCATTGGTTAGCCCTGTAGGTACTACAGGTCAACTAGGATCATCTTTAACTCTATACATGTTTAATACTTATCAACTTCCCTAACTTATTATCTCTACAATCTATTAAATATGGCTCATTTATGGTATATAATATTATTTCTATGATGGTAAAGCACTTGGTCCTACTCTTTTTGTAACTAGTATTGTCCCACTCAATCTTGCTTGTTCTGTCCCTATGGCTACAATGATAGCCACTCGTGTTAATCTTACTTCTATCTTTGTACCTACTTGTAGCTACTCGATCTCAACATCTAATGCATTTTAGGCCTTCCTGAGATTATTATTTCTATACCCCCAAAATGTCTTCCTATCTAAACTTTTTGATTAAGCATGAAAATGGAATTATGGTTTTTCCTATTTTCTTCTCCTCAAATCTTCTCTAAATCTTCAAGAATAGTAGATAACCTAAGTTTGCTTGAAATTTCCCCATTAACATAACACTTCCTCTAGTAGCATAAGTTGAAATTTTGTTCAACATCTTCATAGGGAAAATATGATATATCCCTATCTTAAAATAAAATTTTTTAGTAATGGTTAACCCATTATATTCCTTTTCATTTTTCCCATACGCTCTTTGCAACCTTATATTTCTTACATTAGTTTTGGACCTTATAAAAATTTGAGAAAAGTTGACTCTAACATTTGGTAAATTCAGAGCTCTAACAATGGCATACGCTGATTAAGGCATTGTAATGCTTTCAATCTTCACAATTGCATCATCTTGCTGATTATGCCAAAATTAGTAGGCCTTGCCCAAAAATCATTTACTATTATTGGAGTTTGTGAGCCAGAAGGGTGATGCTTTTAGCTGTTCCTGCACCTCTACAAGTGAAAACTCCATAAATAGATTAAAGTTAAGTTTCACAATGATAGTGGACATGATGGATTTGTTATTTATGGCCTAGAAACAATCATATGTAAGTCTTAAGCATTAGCTTGGTTCCAAATCAGGTGGTGGTTCTATAGTTTGTACTTGTGCAAACTATCATATTGCTAGTGTAGACTACTACATGGTGTTGGATTTTACTTTTTGCTCCTTGACAAGAGTTTGATATTCATCTTTTTCTCTACCCCTTCCTTTGTGTCTTTTCTCCCTCAGCTTTAGGTATTCACTTTGAAGACATCTATAATCGTAAGAAATTTTATTATTATCCAAAAATTTTGAAATAATTCTTAACAATTTATAACCTCTGATTGGATTTTGGATTTCAATAAAAATTTCAAAGAATAATTAATTTTATTTTTAATCTAGATTACAATTTTATGAACTCATCAAGTTTGAGAAAATCCCTAATTTTGGAAAAAACCTTCATTTGAATATTTGTCTAGTAATTAAAATATTTACAAGATCAAATAACTTGCCTCTTATTCATAATTTATCATTGAGAAATTACAAAATGTTCCTTACAAGAGATTTTGAAATTTGTTGGCTTAGATCAAATTTGAAAAATTTATTATTATTTATCATATTTAGGAAATTACTATTATCTTTAATTAATAGTTTATATGTTAGAAAAAATTTTCATCCATTCTCCCCACCACCCACTAGGTGACCAAAATGCTTACTCTAAGAGCTAAATAAATCAAAATTGATGCAAACTGAATGTATGGTAAGATAGGGAGTTTAGAAGATGTTCTAGTAGAAAATGGCATAAAATTCCCTTACATTATGAGTTTGAAATAAGACATTTGCTAACAATTGACACCTATATATAGTTTTTTATAAGGCCAATATCATAGGTGATGTGATATTATATGTACAATATCAACTTTGAAATTTTCAAAATATTTGACCATTTTGGTGAAAAAAGTCAATAAATTGGATAGCATGGAAGGAACTAAGGCTATCTAGAGGATTTCTAGTCATGAATGATGCTTAAAATAATCCAAATTAAAATAAATATGATGATAGGTAAGAATTTTGGGTAAGGTAAAGAATTAATGACCAAGAAGTAATTATGTGAAAATTTGGTAAGTATACAAATATATAGGAGTGTGTAGGGAAGTGATGTGCATTAAGAAAGGACCTAAGAGTGTACAATATGATGTGAAATTGAATTCCAAGTATGAAATACAAGAGTTATACAAGTGGATCCCCATCATGCCGCCACCCCCCCCCACCACCATGCCATAAGGTACAATTTTCTAGTGTACAATTTCATAATGCTCTACAATTTTCTAATGTCGTAACAATTGTGTCACTAGTGTAGAATTTTTTGGTCACTTTTGGTATAGCCAATAATGAAAGTCCCTTAGCATTTTCTTTATTCTCTTTTTTAATATAAATTTGTATTCAAAATTTAAGCAATTTATTATAAAAAAAGTATAAATGAGTTGTTAATGTGATCGGTTCCACCTATTACCCAAAGGCCATGACCTATGGGGAGAGAGGCACCTTCCACTTTTTACCTTCGATCCTCTTTACTCTCCAAACTCTTGTGGATTTTTAATTTGTGTAGCAACTTTCATCTTTGCTTGTGGATTTTGTTATAACACCCACTATCACTGGCTTTGTGTTTGCTACGATATTTGTAAGTGGCTTGTAAGCATTTCATTTGTCAATTTGTTGCATGCTAATAGCTCCTTTTGCACACTATACCATCACACTTCATGGTCACTAGTCACCATCTTCATGGCACCACCTTTAGCCTTCAAGGTTCCATCATCCTATTGACCTTGAAAATTGAGCTTGTCCTTGAGCTCAAAGACTGTGTTGTACCAATATCCTTGACTGCTGAGCCTATCTTTGATTTTTGAACTTGAGCTGAACTACCAATGATCTGCCAAACCTTTCATACAATTTGATGTAGTTGGTGCCATCCTTGTTGCCCAATGGCCATGACCTAAGGAGTGAGAGGCACCTTTCATGTTTTACTTTCAATTCTCTTTATTCTTTATGTACTTGTGGGATTTCAATTTATGGAGCAACTTTCATATTTACCCATGGCTTTGTTGTAACATCCATTATGATGAATCACATTATTTTCATCTACTCCAACATTAGGTATCCAACGTCGAAGCCTTGATGTCAGGTATCTAACGTTGGATCCCAGATGCGATGTCAGGTATCCGATGTTAGGGGGTATATGCTAGCCTATAAATATAGCACCTAGGCTTTTGATTTGGCATCAATTTTTGCAATTTCTAGTCAAAGTAGTGAAGCTCTTGCAATTTATTTTCTCCAGAGTTAGAATATTTTCTGAGTACCTGCAGAAGGAGTCTAAGTATGTATAGTTCTTTGTTCAAACACTGATGTACCTAAGTGAAGTAATGTAACAGGAATAAAAACGAACTCTTATGACAATTCTTGTAGCACTAAAAATATATTAATGTTTCTTTTAATGCACTTTAATTTACTACATTTCAATTAAGTAGTTAATTTCCAGTTGCTAATGAACACAAGCATGACCACTTTGAGCATACATATAATACTTGGTAACCTAACAATGCTTAACGTTTGGTAGCACAACAACACTATATGTGTTTAGGATGTGTCCAAAAAAGTGATGTGGTTACTTGTGTTAGGCTAGCTAGGTAGTAGATGAATTAGATCTTCAATTACTTTACCTTTTATTCTTGTTATAGGAGATCAAATTTATAAAACGTAAAAAATAAAAAATCATGTACCTTAATTACACTTAAACCATACCCTTGAGCTTCACAAGTGTAGTTGGGAAGACAATGAATGTTTTTAATGCCCATTTCACTTCCTAGAAGAACTAGCATACTAGAGAACTATAGGTCTATAGAATTTGACCGGATCATGCATAAGCACCTTAGTGATCCATATGGCTGGGCGTAGGGGTACCTCATTGCTCATCGTTGGTGCCATTGTTGAGGACCTTTGGGTTGTTTCATGCACTATCTAGGACCTAGTGAAATTATTTAAATCATTGGAACAAACCTTCGAGTCGTATCACATCTTAGAATTACTACAATAGTACTTAGAAACATACTATGATTTTTATTTTTCTAACATAAAATGTCTTCTTCTCATGGGAGCAATTCTCCACCCAAGTCTAATAAAGCTTATCAACCAATTCTTCAACAGTATCAAATCGTATATGCTCATCATGTTGAATATGTATCAAATTTCACCTTCATCCTACATTAGGATGAATAGCTATGGTGGCGTGACAAGGAGGGAAACATTGTGTTGTTGCTCAATCGATCCATTCCTGTAATTCTCCAACAAATGCTTATACGATGGGGTCTTCAAGAATGTCATGCTGAGTATATTGTGCAAGATATTGATGCCAAGGATTATCATCCCACTGAAGCACAACATTTACAAGATCAATAACTAGAACAATACCATGAATCTATGAAAGGAAAAAGATTTAACAATTCTCCATTCATGTTGCACCAACAAGATGGTGGAGAACCCTTATTTGGGGGTTTTCCATTTAGTTAAATTCCTCTCTTTGACTTCAGTGAAGGAGGTCAAAACCAAAACTTGCAATCCACAATTCACAATCCTAGTTTTGGTAAGAATGGATCCAATGACAAAGAAGAATCACGAGGGGCAAGTCAAGGTATGGATGCGGACAAGAAACAAGATCATGATTGTGGTCATGATTGTTGAAGAGGTGGTAGCAGGAATTGTGATGGTTCTATCCCTCCTTCCTCTTCCCCTTCATCATAATCTTCTTCTTCTTCTTCTAGCTCTGACTGTGATTGCAAAAGGTGAGACCATGATGGAGGTGACCAAAATGATTGATGGGACCAAAATGATCAAAGGGACCATCGAAAAAGGCAAGATCAAGGGCATGAACATTCAAGAGAGGCACATTGCCATGAACGAAGGGGTAGTAGAGGGCATCATAGGCACCATGATCAAGGACTCAATGAGCCTTTACTTGCTACCTGAAGTATGCCTAATATCACAAAGGCAGTACGAATTCCAAAAAGGCATGTGAAGGATAGTCAAATCAAAAGGCTAGACATGAACAATATTCCTTGGTTTGAAGGGGAATATAACTCTAATATACAAAACTATCTCCAAGATTTTCAAGATGCATGTGCCTTGTAGAACATAGAGAATGAGTGGAAAAAACTTAAGTTGTTTCCAAGGACAGTCATTAAAGAAGCAAATAACTAGCACTTGTCCTTAGAGCTAGAATCTATCAGATGATGGAGTACCATGCTTGAATTGTTTAATGATAAATATCAAACATACTCCAAAGTGTCCACCTTGATAAGGCAAATCCAAGGATGGAAACAAGGAACACACCCTTGGATGCTACCATCAACCAATACTATTTCTTGATGCACAAATGTCTTAGCCATGGTTATTCTCAACTAGATCAACTTTGCCACATTGTAGACAAGCTTCAATCAGAAACAATGAGAACCCTTAGTGTCTATGCCAAAGGGAAACTATCAAAATTAAGTGTTCATTAGATACAAAGATTAATTAAGTAGGTAACTAAAGAGAAGATGAATTAAGAAAAAGAGAAAGTGCAGAAGAATATAACTATAACCCTTCCATTCACAAGGAGGTTCAATTCTACGATAGTGAGGACAAATCTATATCTGATGAGGTGGTGAATAGGAAAACCTTGCCACTCCAAAAATTTCAATCTAAAATTACAACCAAGGTTGATCAGTTATGGCACTCCATGAATAGAAATATTCAAGCTATCCTAAAAATTCCTCAAATACAAAGAACAAGGTAGTGATCATGAGTGTAGGAGGCACAAGTAAGTTGAATGTGATTATCAAAAAGGTAAGGGTAAGATTATTGTAATAGAAGTTGTAGAAAGAAAATCAAATGATGATGATGGATGTGACATCTGCCAATATGTACATCCTAAGGAATGTTGCCCCATAGTGTCACATTTACAAGAGTCTGGGGTTTATGCTTTGAATCCATGACTAACACAAAGGCAAACATCTAGAAGACTACCTTATCCTCAAGGTAATTTTAGGCAATTCTAGCAACAACAGTAATATTATCCAACTGGAGCTCCACCATAACCATATGAGTAATATCAATAGTGGCAGCAACCATAATCATGGGCACTATTATCACCAGGGTAGCAATACCCTTACTGATAACCTAATCCATATGGTTACTATGTTTAGCAACCCTTGTCTCCACATGACTCCTGAAACACCACCAATTTTTGGCTTTAGCATTTCAACTACAAATTTTTTCTAAGTGTCAAAACTTGGCAAATTCTACTAAGTGTTGTGCTATGCTCCAAATCATAGCTAACGTAGCACTGTAAGGAATCCTTCAATAGCCTCCAAAAGCCTCTAGAGCTTAGCATCATCCTTCACCTTAGCTCTCGCACTTCCCTAACTATTTGCATTTCCTAATGGTTAACATTCCCCAACTGTTGGCATTCTCAAACTACTAGCATTCCCTGATGGTTGGCATTCCCTGACGGTTGGCATTTTCTAACTATTGGCATTCCTTGATAGTTGGCATTCCCTAATTGTTGGCATTCCCCAATGGTTGACATTCCCCAGTTGTTGGCATTCCCTAACAGTTGGCATTCCCTGACAATTGGCATTCCCCAACGGTTGGCATTCCCTGGTTGTTGGCATTCCCCAACCATTGGCATTTCTCAACTATTGGCATTCCCCAATTGTTCACATTCCTTGATTGTTGGCATTCCCAAGTGGTTGGCATTCCTTGGATGTAAGCCTTTTTAAGAACTTGGCATTTGGAATTTTGGCATCTTGGTACTTAACTCCATGGGCGAACGAGACCCAGAGCACACCATACTGGTAGAGAAGTAGAGTTGCACATCATGGCCCACTACAGCCTTGTTGTAGCCCTACAACACACCACATGATACATTGTAGTGCCTAACCTAGCAGGCATGGTTCATCATAGTGAGCACCAAACTTCACAGCCCAACACCACCGAGACTATGACTGCACTTCCACTGTGCTTGTTGTACACTGTATACCTTCTAAGACCTTTTTGGAGTTAACTACGCTTCCATTTGGGGCAGTGTTCCATTTCTCTCTCCTATTTCTAGCATTTTCTTGCATTTTTTCTTTGCATCTTTTTGCACTTTTTCACATGTCATCACACTATACTACATATTATTTGCATTTGTATTTTGGCTAACCATACCACCCTCTAGTTACATCCACCACCCTAGTTGCAACTAGCAAAGTTCCTATTCAATCAACAAGATTATTTAGGATGCTCCACCTCCATTTCTAGCAAGGCCCTCTCACAAAGGTAGGGTTAAGGCTATGTGTCCATTGACCTCTCAGTGATTCCAACCACCAATATTTTTGGTCATTACAGTTTTTTGGCACTAGAAGAAGGGCCTCACCATTTCCTTTTGCATTTTCTAATTGTTGTCATGTGTGCTCTCCCCACCATCAGTTGGTGTATATTGGACCCCATTGTTGATTCCCCTAGAACCCCGATGGACAAAAGTGAAAGCATATCTTTAGCACTTAACCAAAACTCTGGATGCTCTAGAGAGCATAACAAGTTCTCAGAGCGTAGCAAGCTCCAGCGTAGCAAGCAGAGCACCAGAGTTAGCCATTTTTTGCATTTCACAGTTAGCATTTTTTGCATTTCCATACTTAGCATTTTTTCTATATTTCCATAATTAGCATTTTTTCTGCATTTTCATACTTAGCATTTTTTCTATAGTTTTACACTTTAGTCAATTTTTTGCAATTTTCATACTTAGTCAATTTTTTGCAATTTTTACACTTATCCTCTCTTTTTTTCTTTTTCTTTTTTGCATTTTTATACTTAGCCATTTTTCTACTACCAGCAGACTTAGTTATTTTTTGCAATTTTTAGAGTTAGCCATTTTTTACAAATAGCAACTCTCATAACTCGAGTTGTGAACATGAATCTAGATCAATGTTCCACGTCATTGTCTAACACATTTGACACTAGGATCCACCCAAAGTATGCCACACTAAGTCATGAATAATACAATTTTGTTTATGCCAAAATCCAAGTAGGATTACCAGTGGATCACCTCGACCTAGAGGCAAAATAAGATTACGAATGAGTCCATCGGGATGGACGAGAGTACAACCCTACCTTGTCTGACATAATCCCACTCATAGAGTCCTACCACTAGTTGTTGTCCTAACTCATCCATGCAAATAAGCATGATGTAGGAACAACCTACAAGGAAGCCTCACAAGAGGAAGAAGATGAGTTTGAGGCCTTCTTCAAACATGAGAGCCCCCCCTACACTATCTTCCAACAATTGCTCCCTAGTACAACCCCTCATCAGTTTAGTCCACCCATCCTCTCTAAGATAGTGATCATGCCAATTTAGCCTTCCTTACAAGTGACCACTACATTTGCCCAACCCTACGCTCACATAGGAACCACCTCCTAGCCCCAGATAACTCAGGAATCCTACATCCCACCTATCTCATCAGTGCCCATGGCATCCATCCAACCCACTTGTGTGTGGCCTACCTCACTCACTGCATCCATCACTCAACAGATACATCAACTAAACCTGTCTGCTATGATGTTAAACTAGTAACAACCATCTGCTATGACATTAAATTGGCAATGACCATTCACTACGATATTAAGCTGGCAAACTTTGCAACCAACAATCCAACCCTATGCTACGCAACCAATACAAGCCCAGCCAATGCAACCAACTAGCACATCCCCAAGCCTAGATCAGGCATTCTAGCTGATCCAAAGCTTAACAGAGGAGATCAACCAGCTCAAAGCTACCTCCTTCGACACCATCAAGGTGGTGGACTTCTACCAGGATGATCCCATAAGTCCTACGGCACCACCTCTAACTCTCCTAACTAGGGTCCAACTGCCTCAACTCACCAAGTACAATAGTGAAGGGGACCCCAATGCACACTTGGTCATATTTTGATCTAAGTGCCTACTCCTTCAAGCTTGGCCACACGTCAGCATGCACATGTTTCACATGTCACTCACTAGTAAGGCCTTAGACTGGTATAACGTGCTACCCAAGGCCTCAATCTCTTCTTTGGAGGATCTCATAAGCCAATTTGTGACATGTTTTAGGTACAACCTAAAGCCTAAAGCAACCATCAACTAGCTCATGCAGGTCAAGCAAGGGCCCCTACAGCCCATGCCAAAATTCCTTCAATATTGGAATGTTGCATTGAGTGAAATGCATGAACCCCTAGCAAAGATGCATCTACTAGCCATCTTCAAGGGTGCAGTGAACAGCTTCATCAAGTCCAAACTATATTACCTAGCCCTGAAGTCTCTTGGCCAAGCCTTTGCTCAAACAAAAGGCATAGAAGAGGTAATGCAAGCTAGCAATGACCTAGCCTACATGGCCTACAGAAATCATCATGTGCACAAGAAAAACACAATAATGGAAACAGTGGCCGCAAGCACAAAAGTAACCAATCGAGGTCCAATAGCTAAGCAGCCCAAGGCCCTAGCTCACAAAGCTACCAACTTTGGTGCCAACTCATCTACATTGTTAGGGGCTACCCCAAGGTCCCACTTTGAGTGCAAGGACCACTCAAAGTATATACCACTACCAATGGAACCCTCTAAACTGTTGGAGCAACTCCTGAAAGTCAAACAAATCTAATACAAACATGTATTAGAGATTGCCCATCAAAAACATGATAGGTACTGCGAACTACTAAGGAACCCCACCTCAGTAGTACCAAACAAGCCCCCAGTCCCACAACATTTCAAGCTGGACAAATATTGTCATTACCACCAGTTGTCTAGTCATAGTATGGACAACTATCATGCTTTATAGGATGATCTGCAAAGAATGATAGAATGAAGCCAACTGGTGCTTGACATAGCAAGCCAATCCAGCATAGATTATGTCCCCTATGCCATAAACTCCATCAGCATAGGTGGTAAGTCTAAACCTATGCAACAACCTTTTGTGATCTACATGCCTCCCAGCATAGCAAGGATCCCCTCAGCCTCCACAAGCAAGAGGCCCCTCTTTGTTATCAAAGTGCCACCTTGGGTATCCACAACACCCTTTGTCATCAAGGTTCCATAGCAACCATCAGCTAAGATGTTAAACTAGCATGATGTAGTAACAATGACTGCTATGCAACCTTTTTTCATTAAGGTACCACAACAAGTTGGCCCTACAACAACTCCTAAATCACCATTTGTCATAAGGGTGCCACAATGTAATGGCCCCTCACCTACTCAAAGCTCAACAGTGGGTAACATCCCAATCTCTCCTCCTTAAAGGGTTGACCCCACTAGCAACCCAGGTAGGCCTACCAAATTGTAACGCAAGAGGATGAACAAGTGCCTCGCAACCCCCATGGCCAAAGCAAAGGCCATAACCAACAAGCAACAACCAAACACTCAGGCCCCTGCCCCTAAGAAAGCCAAGCAACCTAAGCCCAAGTCCCCTCCACAGGAGATCTATCTCTTAAGTTGCATGAAGGAAGTCAAGGCCAACACAATAGCTAACAACAAGGACTTCATATCTACACTAACCCATGTGAAACAAATGCTTAAGCAAAACAGCACAATGTTGAGCTAGTACAACCTAGTCATGACCTCATCTACTCATTGCCAAGCATTGGCCTGAATGTTGGCCTCCATTCCTATTATAGAGGACATCCCTATAGATGAGGCATTCATCCATGCAATGATGTTACCCCCTACACTACAGGAATCAAGTTCAACATGCAATGATGTAGTCAAGATCAATCTTGAATGAGGGGAGGTTACTACAACTCCACTATTCATTAGCATACGTGTTGGGTAGAGCATGATCCATAGATTGCATGTTGATGATGGTGCAGCAACAAACGTAGTCCTATACTTCGTCATCAACAAGCTAGGCATGGCAAACAAAATTAGGCTAACCAAAACCATGTGTCTAAAATCCTTCAACAAATCACGCATTGCCATTAGGGGTACAATCAACTTAGCCTTTGTAGTAGAAGAGCAATTCCCCACCAATATAGATTTCACTATCATAGAGGAGATTCCAAGCTTCAACCTAATCCTAGGTAGGCCTTGGCTAGCCCAACTATGAGCCATCTCCTCTCNCTGCCATGGGCCATGCATTTCTGGTTTTTTCTTGCATTGCATTTGTTCATGCATTTACATTTTACCTGCTTGCCTAATTTACACATTGCTTCACTTTGTTTATGTATTTCTACTTTGTTTACGCATCCATCCACTTAGTTTATGCATTACATTTGAAAAACATCAAAACCACATAAAAAAACATATAACTACAAAAACACATGGCCTGAAAAGGCCTTAAACTAGCCCATGGCCTGGAACGACCTAAAACTATCGCTTTTTACATCGCTTTCCCTTCATTCATGCATTTTAACTTTGTTTACAATAGGTGCTGCTTAATGTTGTTTTTCTATTTGATTTTTGTAGGATCTTGCAAGCATATAACGTGACTATGCATGCAGCATCACACCTCACACAAGCAAGGTAAGCANCGTTATATGCTTGCAAGATCCTACAAAAATCAAATAGAAAAACAACATTAAGCAGCACCTATTGTAAANCAGCACATCATGGTCTACCAAGACCTTAAACTGGGTTCACAGTCCGTCAAGACTTTAAACTGGCATGTTGTTGATTTGTTCGAGCACCTACCATTGGTGAAACCCTTGGGGCACTTATCGCATTATTGCCTCCCACCATTCTGCTGATCTTTTGGAGCACCTACCATCTATGTGACCTTCAAAGGACTCACAATTACTAGCTTCTTGAGCACTTACAACTGGCACAACATTTGATACATTTGTAGCATCTTTGCACCCAACACTTGCAACATCTTCACATATGGCATTTACACTTTCATTTTACATTTTGTGGTTTTCTTGTCTTCTCAGAGTTGTGTTTGCAGGATAAATCCCCAGAGGTGGTCGTGCAAAGGTGCATCTCATCATAGTAGTAAGTCATCACATCACTTTAATGTGCATGATTGGACTAGTTAAGCCACTCAAGAGTGCACATCCCCCTCATCCCATTACAGCCTATGCACATCTACTCCCTCACCCCAATAGCCTCTCATCCCCTGCATACTTATGATTGCACATCTCTTTGATGCATACACATTATGAAGCATATGACATTCTTTTCACATCAACCATAGAGCCCATGGCAAAAGTAACGCAACTTGTCCCATGGGGAGCCTCTATTGGGTAGTCAAAGCCCAAGTGGATGTAATGCAACTCATCCCTAGGAGGAAACACTTGTCCTATAGATGCGATGCAGTCGCATCAAAACAAAGCCCATCTACTCAATGGCCAACTTGCAGTTAGCATTCAGTAGTAAGCCAAACCCAACAAAGGTTCATCTCGCAATAAAGCAAAGAAAAGCAAAAAAAAATAAAAAAAATGAAAATAAAAAGAAAATAATAAAAATAGACAAAGAAAAAAAGAAAAGCAAAGGAGAATGGCAGAAAACACATCCCCAAGAAAATTGACAATTTCATAATCGGCCCATCCTTGGATTGACTTTGACTTTCTTATGAGCACTCCAACAAGAGGTTAACATTTCAAGGGCAAGCCACTTCATGCCATGGTTGCTATCAACCATGCTAACTTTGCATTTTACATCATGATCCACTATTTTCATTTCATCTTCCTAGCATTGCCTATACCCCTTGTCCCTCAGCATACCCTTATCCATATCATTCTTGAACATGGTGGAATGAAAATTGATCTTGTATCAATGAGCGATGTTGTTGCCACATTTGCTATGGTGTTTTGCAATTCTTTGTCGATGTCTCTTAAGCCACTCCTTTAGACATCAACAAAGAGAGACCATTAAAACACCACCAATTTTAGGCTTCAACATTTCAACTACAAATTTTTTCTAAGTGTTAAAACTTGGAAAATTCTAATAAGTGTTGTGCTATGCTCCAAAGCTTAGCCAATGTATCATTGCAAAGAAGCCTTTAACAGCCTCCAAAAGCCTCTAAAGCTTAGCATCAACCTTTACCTCAGCTCTAGCACTTCCCTAATTGTTGGCATTCCCCAACGATTGTCATTCCTTGATGGTTGGAATTCCCTAACTATTGGCATTCTTGAACAGTTGGCATTCCTCGACGGTTGGCATTCCCTGATGGTTGGCATTCCCTAACAATTGGCATTCCCCAACTATTGGCATTCCTTAACTATTGGCATTCCTCAATAGTTGGCATTCCCCGATGGTTGGCATTCCCCGATTGTTGGAATTTCCCAATAGTTGGCATTCCTTGACTATTGGCATTCCTCGATTGTTGGCATTCCCTAACTGTTGGCATTCCTTGATAGTTGGCATTCCCTGACTATTGGTGTTCCTCGATAATTGGCATTCCTCGATGATTGGCATTCCCCAACTATCGGCATTCCCCAACTATTGGCATTCCCTGACAATTGGCATTCCTCGATAGTTGGCATTTCCTCGCTGTTGGCATTCCCCGAAGGTTGGCATTCCTTAACTGTTGGCATTCCCTAATAGTTGGCATTCCCCGACTATTGGCATTCCCAAGTGATTAGCATTCCCTGAATGTAAACCTTTTGAAGCACTTGGCATTTGGCATTTTGGCATCTTAGCACTTAACTCCATGGGCAAATGAGACCTAGAGCACACCATACCGATAGAGAGCCAAAGTTGCACATCACAGCCCACTACAGCCCCATTGCAGACCTACAACACACTACACAATACACTACAGTGACTAACCCGATAGGCATGGTTCATCACAGTGAGTGCTAGACTTCACAGCTCGACACCACCGAGATTGTGACTATGCTTTCACTATGCCTGTTGTATACTATGTACCTTTTGAGCCCTTTTTGGAGTTAACTACGCTTCCATTTGGCGTGGTGTTCCATTTCACTCTCCTATTTCTAGCATTTTCTTACATTTTTTCTTTGCATCTTTTTTCACTTTTTCATGCATCATTACATTGTACTACGTATTGTTTGCATTTTCATTTTGGCTAACCATGCCACCCCCTAGTTACATCCACCACCTTGGTTGCAATTGGCAAAGTCCCTATTCGATCGACAAGACCGTTCAAGGTGCTCCACCTCTATTTCTAGCAAGGCCCTTACATGGAGGTGGGGTTAAGGTTGTACGTCCATTGACCCCTCAGTGATTCTAGCCACCAACGTTTATGGTTGTTATAACTCCTCTAGTCATGTCTCTACTTTCCAACCTTACTACCATCCTTCTAATTATTACCGAACTCATTCTCCACATGAAAGAAGGGATACCACCTCTTACCCTTATGCCCCTCCTATCCTTGCACATGTTCCTCCTCTACCCACATAGCTACCACCTACTCCACCTATGTAGGATGAATTATGAGCTAACCGTAACAACGCAATGCTACTAGGGTTGTTAACTTACAACCAGTTCATCAATTGGATGGGTCAAATACTTTATCAAAGAAAAGACCTTTCTTTCAACCTTGCAATCCACCTAAGCCCTTGATTACACCTGCAGTTGACAACCTTGTCCCTAAATTTTTCTTTATATCAAACACCTCTGAGTCCCCTTCAAACCAAAATCTACCTAAGATCCATATTGTCATGCTTACTCATACTATATCTAATCGGATCTATGTTGGAAACATTTCTAGGAAAATAGCCAATCTTGAAAGTCCTCTCATTTATTTATAAATTGTTGAGAATGAACCATGCAAGGATCTTCTTAATTTAGGTTTTGGTATCAATTTAATTTCTCATGAGATGTACACTACATGAAACCTACCTCCTCTCAAGAAGAGCAACATAAGATTAGAATTGGCAAACCAGTCCATTAGTATTCCATGGGGACTAGTAGAAGACATTGTGACCACTATTTGTGGGTGGTCTTATCCTGCTAATTTCCTAGTAATCAAAGTGAAAAACTACAAAGGGAATTTTCCAATCATCATGGAAAGGGCATGGTTAAGCACTGTTGATGCTAGAATGGGTATCAGAGAACTTTCCCTAGAGATATCCAAAGAAAATGCATTTGGAAAGATTAAGAAGAAGAGAGTTCCATGCATTGTGTACAACGGTACTAGGTGCAATTATGTGCAGAAACTCTAGGCTATACAACAAACATCTATCTCTGCATGTAAGCAATGTGCACCAAAAGCAAAAATTTAAAGGTGTCTATACACAGTAGCCACAAAATAGGAGGGCACCTAGTGGTTGACCACTAATTCTGAGAGTAGCACACTTTGCATGGAACTGAGAGCCTAACATGCACATATGTCATAGGCATGGATAAACTAGAGTAAGTTCATCACCAACTTTCTGATGATACAAATGATGATACTCACTAGGAAGAGTTGGAAATTCCTAAAAATTTTAAACAAGAGCCCCTTGAATTGAAAATGCTACAAACTGACATGGAATATGTGTTCTTGAAAAATGGGAAGCTGATCATAATTAATGGAAATCTTGCTCTAGAGCAGAAAAAGATGCTAGTGAAGGTTGTTGAAAAATGGTCAGTAACTTTTGCTTGGTTCTATCCTAAACTCATAGGGATTGATCCTAGGATATGCCAGCATCACATCTAGACTAATTCAGCCATGAAGCCAAAAAGATAGCCATAGAGGCAATTGAACCCCAAACTAAAGTAGATCATCAAGGAGGAAATTGAGCAACTCCTCAAGGCAAGGTTCATTTATCCCATTGTAGATAGTGAGTGGGTTAGTCCACTCATAATTGTGCCAAAGAAAGATGGCAAGTGGTAGGTCTACATCGATTTTCTGCTACTAAATATGGCAACATTCAAGGACCATTTTCCGTTGCCATTCGTTGATTGGGTGCTAGACACAATATCTAGGCATTGCTACTATAGTTTCCAAGATGGTTATAATGGCTATAACCAAATTAAAAATGCACTAGAGGACCAAGCCAAGACAACATTCATGAGTCCTTGGGGGACTTTTGCATATCACAATATGCCATTTGATTTATGCAATGCTCCTGCTACATTCCAATGCCTAGTTGTGAGCATTTTTCAATAACAAATCAATAGTGATGTGGAAGTCTTCATGGATGACTTCTTCACTTATAGAGCTACATTTAAACAAGCCCTGGACCACCTTGAGCAAGTACTAAAATGATGTGATGAAACCAACTTGCGACTCAATTGGCAAAAAAGTCACTTAATGGTTCAAGAGGACATTGTATTGGGACACAAAATATCATAAGTAGGAATTGAGGTAGACCCTCAAAAAATAAGGGTCATCCAAGGAATAAACCACCAACTAGAAACTGTCAAAGATGTTTAATCATTCTTTGGACATACTAGCTACTATCAGTGATTTATAAAGAATTTCTCTAAGATCACAAAACCATTGGTGGAGCTAACAAAAAAAGATGCTCCATTTGTGTAGACCACAAAATGTGAAAAAGCATTCCAATAGCTGAAAGAGAAACTTGTAGAAACTCCAATTCTATAAGCACTTGACTAGTCTAGACCATTTCATACCATAACAGATGTATCGAATTATGCCTTGGAAGCTATGCTTATGTTGTTAGATGACAAGAAATGTCCATATTACATCCACTGCACTAGCCGAAGCATTGGGGGTGCACAACTAAACTACACTACTACAAAAAAAGGATTGATGACAATGGTATTTGCTCTAGAGAAGTTCAAGCACTATGTGCTTGGATACAAGGTGTTTTTGCACATGGACCATAGTGCCATCTGCTGCTTGATGAACAAGCCAATAGTGAGCCCCTATGTCATATAATGGCTAGTGATCTTGTAAGAATTTAATCTTATGATGATAGATTGAAAGGGCACTAAGAATGTGGTCATTGATCACTTGTCTTGGTTGCAATGGGATGACAAACAGGAAAAAATCCATTATCTAATATGTTTCTTGATGAACTCCTCTTTGTCAGGGCTATAACTGAACAATTATTCAATGAACTTAAATGGTATGATGGTATTCCCACTTATCTTCTCACTCAAGAGATGCCACAAGGGTTGGACCACTGGAAGAAATAGCAATTTCTTCACTAGGTAAAACACTTTATGGAGATTAATGGACACCTCTGCAAGGTATGCACCAATGGCCTGGTTCATTAGTGTGTCCCTAATGTTGATCAATTATGTGTTCTCCAACACACTCATGAAGGTCCTTGTGGAGGAAACTATGTTAGGAGACACATGACTATCAAAATCTTAATGGCAAGGTATTATTAGCCAACAATCTTTAGGGATGCCCACCATTACATTCACTCTTACGAACAATGCCAATGAGATGGTGGAATGACTGCTCGAATAGAGGAACCTCAACAATGGATTCAACCACTGGAACCCTTTGATATTTGGGGCATTGATTTCATGAGTCCCATCACACCCATGTTAAATGAAAAGGAACACATCATAGTCACTATTAACTATTGTACAAAATGGGCAGAAGTAGCAACCGTCATTAACTATGCATCTTCTATTGCTACTTGGTTTATGCAACAAAATGTTGTAAATAGGTTTGGTGTGCCACATGCATTAATTTCTGATAATGAAACTCACTTTACAGGCACTACTTTTCAAAAGCTCATGCAACACTTGGGGGTTGAACATAAACTCATAACATCATACCACCTCCAAGCCAATGGTCAAGCTAAGGTTACCAATAAGGAAATCACAAGGATTCTAACAAGAATTGTTAGCAAGTATAAGAAAGACTGGAGCACAAAACTCAATGATGCCCTTTGAACCTACCACTCAACATGAAAACTTCCTATAGGCTATTCTCCCTATGAGCTCGTGTATGGAAAATTACCAAATCTTCCTATTCAATTTGAGCTTTGTGCACTTTTAATAGCCTATGGCCTCAACCTTGACTTGAGTCTAGCACAAAAAGAAAGACTAATGAATCTTAACTTGCTAGACGAAAATCGATTGGTAGCCCTATCATCTAACGAGTTGCACAAGGCCTACAACAAAAAGTGTCATGACCTTAAAATTTGAAAAGTCAAATTTCAACTAGGAGATAAGGTTTTCTACTGAAACCCCACACATGTACCTCAATGAACTAAGTTCCAAATGTTATGGGAAGGACCTTACATCATTTATGAAACTTTTCCTTCTAGGGCCATGATGATCTACAAACCTAAGAGCCCAAACAAGAAACAGCTGATCATCATCCAACAAATCAAACCTTTCCATGAGCATAAGCTAACAAATACAACAAACACCTCATTGAATGGACAACCACACTCCATATTTTGGATCTCCTCCTTTCAACTTAGCCGTGGAGGAGATGGCCACCCATGCTAACCATATAAGTGGCTCCTTAGTTTTTCAATTTTTTGTTTTACAACTTTTTATTTTACCTCTTTTTGTTTTTATGTTATTAATCTTTTCTAATTTTTTTTTACACCATCGTTAGTACATTTTCTATTTCTTGAATATTTTATATTTTATTTTGTTTTTGTATGACTTTCTAACTTTTTGTTAATAAGTTCTAAGTACAATGGTAATGCATTGCTTGATGGTGGTATGTACTTTCTTGTTATTTGATTGTTGGTGCCTGGATTTTGGTTTTGAATTTCATTACAGATGATTAGGACATAGTTTCTTTTTCATGCAACAAGCAGTGAGTCCACAACATCCACCCATCCACAAACTCTATGGTTTTCCTTGTTCAAGAAACATGTAGTTCCTTTTTCATTAATAAAAATTTAACAAATTTGTGACTTTGGTAGTTTCCAGAATTGGGAAGGATTCAAAGGTTTGAATAGGGTGTGGCTTCAAGGGGATTTAGTATTCTTTGTGTTTTTCTGTTTGCCTAAGTGCATGTGTGTTTTCATGGATTTCTTACTATTTCATGTCAACTAATAAAAGGAAGTTAAATAAGTCTTTGCATGGTGTGTTTTTCATAAAAAAAATGATGTGAATTCAAAGCACACCCCTTAGACAAAATAAATGCATACATCTTTGCATGGTGTGGTTTCCATTTCAAAAAAAAATGATGATGGGAATTTAAAACACACCCCTTAGACAAAATAAATGAGCTACAAGCACTGATTATAGAACTAGTCCCTTCTAACTAAGGCCCTTTCTCACTTCCTACTTTTCTTTTTTTCTTTAATAGGGAACAGTGGTTGTTCTATGGGAGCACTCTTGTGTTTCAAGGGATGGATTGGTCCTAGAATGATGATGTAAAGTCACTAAATGTGGTTGGTTTTGGTTTGGACTAAGGATGGGTCCTATCAAGTCATTTAACCACAAAATCGACAAGGAACTTCATGTGACCTTAATTAGGGACTCCATTCATCCATCTATGCTTTTTATGTCTCACCTCACTACCAGTTTCATGTTCTTATTTGATGTCCTAGTTTGATATGTTAGAATTCTTAGTTAATTTCTTCCAGATTTTTGTACTTAACCTTTTGTAACCATTAATCATCCACGGAGCCCATGAACTCTTTGATTTGAAGTTATGCAAGGGCATAAAAGCCTGTGCCTACTTTGGGGAGGACCCACTTGCATATCTTTTGGTTGGTTTAGTTAAGTTCTTTGCCCTTAGAGGCACTCTTACAATCAAATTCTTTTTGTTTACTCCATCAATGATATCCAATTGTGCATATCTTCACAACATTTTATAGTGAACTTTCCTTTTTATTGTTATGAATTCTTACACCCTTTTAAATATTTTCCATGTGTTGAAATTTTTTCAAATTTAATGGACCACTTATCTATTTTACTCTATTTGTAAACCTTCCCACTAACACTACTCAAGGAATTAGTCTACCACAATCACAACCTAGCTAAGTGTAACCATCGATGAGACAAGGCATTTAACAACTATGTGTTACACATTGCATACTAATTCATGATTTTGTTGTGATTGTAGTGGGAAGCATGGATTGGAAGCAGGACTATCTTCACCAAGGATAATGTGGCAGTACCACACAATGTGGATCGTTCACAATTATTGGATCTTCTCTCTCACTCTTCAGCTGCCAAGAGATGTTGGATGTTAGTGTTATCCAGGGTGTTTACTTCTCTTATCATAAACATCCAACTTTGTAAAAGGTTGTATCTGTGTACACTTGGGCACTTAGAGTTTGTTTGTTCCATCTGAGTCAGTTTGTATATCAGTCAATAATCCCATACCTACAAAATATTTTGTAAAGAACTTGTTCCTTCTCTTCTTCACTCGAGGACGAGTTTTCATTTAGTTGTGGGAGTATGATGAATTATATTATTTTCATTTGCTCTGATGTTAGGTACCTAATGTCGGAGCCCAAATGTGATGTTGGGTATCTAACGTCAAGGGGTATACACTGGCCTATAAATATAGCATTGGCACTCCTGATTTGGCATCAGTTTTTGCAGTTTCTAGTCAAAATAGTGAAACTCTTGTAGTTTATTTTTTCTAGAGTTAGAATATTTTTTGAGTGCCAATAGAAAGAGTCTAAGTGTGTATGATTTTTTGTTCGAACACTGATGTACCTAAGCACAGCAGTGTGATGGGAATAAAAACAAACTCTTTTGACAATCTTTGTAGCACTAAGAATAGATTAATGTTTCTTTTAATGCACTTTACTTTACTGCATTTCAATTAAGTAATTAATTTCTAGTTGTTAATGAACACAAGCATGACTAGTTTGAGTATACATATAGTACTTGGTAACCTAGCAACACTTAACATTTGGTAGCCCAATAGCATTATATCTGTTTAGGATTTGTCTAGGAAAGTTGGGCAATTACTTGTGTTATGCTAGCTAGGCAATAGATGAATTAAATCTTCAATTACTTGACCTTTTATTCTTGTTATAGGAGATCAAATTTATAAAACGTAAAAGATAAAAAATCATGTACATCAATTACACTTAAACCATACCCTTGAGTAGTTGGGAAGACAATGAACGTTCTCAGTGCCCATTTCACTTCTTAGAAGAACTATTGTACTAGAGAACCATAGGTCCACGGAATTCGACTGGATCGTGCGTAAATGCCTTAGTGATTCGTACGGTTGGGCATATGGGTTTGCTATGGCATTTGTAAGTTAGCACATCATAACAGCTCCTTCCACACACCACACCATCATAGTTCCTAATCACTGGTCAACATCTTTGTGGCCTTGCCTTCAGCCTTCAAGGTCCCATCAATTGTATAATATTGAAATTTGAAATTTGCCCATATACATGGGAGATGTTAAAACCCCGAAATAATTGTAACATTGGTTTATCCCAAGATATATAGTCCAATCAAAACTTTATAACTTAGTACTGCTCAACATAATTTAACCTATGACTTAGATCTTTCAAATCAAAAATCTTACGAGTAGGATAACACTCATTATTATTACCCATATAAATGGTAAATTCAACTAAACAATTAACAATCTTAAGTTGTAGTATAAAGAAAATGGTAAATAAGAATGAAATTTAACTAAAGTTAAGAAGAATATGTTTTACATTTTAACAAAACTTACTAAAAACAACGAATTCAATCGTGGAAATGCGTTACATTTTCACCCAACTTACGAGAAGACAATGAATTCAATCGTCCAAAGGAATAATTAAGGGCAAAATTGAACCATGTGTGTGTTGAAATGTAAATTAAAACGAACATAAACAGCCATGTATCCATGTCTGCCGTAAGAGCGGCGTGATAATCTCCGAGAGTTACAAACCCTTTGGTTTTATCCGGTTCCCCTGGCAGGTTCAGGAATAGTTTCGAACAAGATTGATTAATTAATTATATTCTGTGAGGAAGAATTGGCATTTTAATTTCTTGTTTCGAACCTGGCTTGTGCTCCAAGAACTTCCAGACACATGACGGTTTTCTGATTCACGGTTACTTAGAGAAAGCTCACAGCTTTAGCACAGCCAAGTGAGTTGATTTTTTATTATTTGTTCTCGAATTTTTTAAATGTCATTCTGGCAATATATATTGAAATGGCTGCACGGAGTTCCAATTTCCGGCAGAGATGTATGAAGTTAGCAGGTTATTTGACGATGTATTTGAAAGGAAGTCTCAAGGAACGAATGGAACATTCTGCAAACTCAGCATTGAAAATATTTAAAGTTGTTAATGAAGAGCTTGACCCATATTAATTTGGTTTAAGGAGTATCTTACATGAAAACTATTGATGTATGCATGTGTTCACTAATTCCAGCGATTGATGATTATTCACTGTCACTCTTGTTTGTTCAATTTATAAAGTTTAGTATACTTTTCAGCCTGCAATTTCAATCTTCTAATTTTTATCCTTGGTATTGGTTCCAGATATTGTTCATAATGCTCATTGTGCGGCAGCTTCCATCTTTTTCTGTAACCTATAGAGGATCAGTATTTGTGAAGCAGCACAGGAAGGACAGGATGCAACTATCATGCTTTTGCTCCTCACAGCTTTGTGCAAATAGTTCTGAAAATAACAATCCAAAACCTTGGCTGTTAGTGGGCTTGGGAAACCCAGGAAAGAAGTACCAAGGCACAAGGCATAATGTATGCATCGTGTATCGTGTCTATGAAAATAAATAAATAATATATGCCTTTTGGCCTAAGGTATAAATAAATAATGTTCTTGACCTAAGCTATAAGCTAAAGTTTGACTCAAAAATTTCATTCTGTTCACCAGGTGGGCTTTGACATGATCGATTATATAGCAAAAGCTGAAGGCATCTCTTTCAATGCCATTCAATCAAAAGCGCTAATTGGAAAAGGCAATTCCTTGTCCCTAGATTTCATTTAAGTTAGCTCAAAATTTGACCTGGCAAAAACGTTTCGTTTAAATGATGAAACTGAAATGGTATTTTAATTATGTCTGTATAGATCCCTAGGAAATTCAGTGAACAATGTTATTTGCAGACAGTATAATGAATTTCAGATGTATCATAATCTTTATATAATTTGATTTAGTGTTCCTTACACGCTTGCATATTATGTTACAGGAAACATTGGGAATACACCTGTTCTTATTGCAAAGCCCCAAACATTTATGAACTTGAGTGGTGAAGCTGTAAGTACCCATTTTTTACTGTTACAATTGTCACTCTTGGGAAATTTTATTTTGCCAGGTTTTTGATGTAAATATATTTTTGAAAACCTGATGCTACCTTTAATTAGTGAATCTCACTTGGAGCATTTCGTAGTGAATCTCACTTGGAGCATTTCGTCTGAGCCGCAGCTGGTCTTGAGCATCAGTATATGAATTTGAAAGTATCTTTGGAAGTTTATGCTTCAAATTTTTTGGGTGACCATAAGAAATTTGCCATCTTGAAATTTTTCCAGTTTCCTAACCACCGATCTCTATATGTCACAGATAACTGATTTTTCGAATTGACAAAGCCTTGCAGAAATTATTTTTCAACACATAAGATATTCTCATCTTGTAATGCCCAAAAAAAAAAAAAAAACCTTTATCACTGTATTCCTTTATCTCATACTCCCCTTTCGAAAACATTCTGGCTCAGCAAATGCACAATGAATATTTTACTTTTTTATAGATTAATATCCCATTACTACTTAAACATATAACTTAGGGAACTATCTATGAAATACGACCCTGGCTTTCCACCAATGATGAATTTGCAAACAGGACTGCATCACGTAGCAGTTCTTTAGACCATCATCTTATCCAACATATTTGCCTTATAACTTTTAGGTTGGATATAATATTTTGATGTTCTAGAGTAAGAGAATAGACATCAATTACATCATAAATTCATAACTAGTGACAAACAAGTGTTGCACTTTCCATTAAGGGGATGTCACTGCCTATTTATTGGAATGCAAAAACATTCCCATGGAGTTCCATTATTGAACTCCAATGGAAAGTGACTGGTTGACCAATTAACAGACTGAAACAACCTTTGCAGATAGTCTAAGATATTATGAAATAGAGATAAATGAAATGAAACTTAGTTGTCTGTGAAAAAAATTTCTGGTTTTTGATTCATGAGAAATATAGATATGTTGGATCATTGTTTTCAACAGAAGGGTCATGCATGTGACTTGGCATTTTCGTTGGCAGTAGTAATTGTTTGTGTTGACATGGCTAGACAAGGTAATTTGTTAGAGTTTTGTTTTACGTCACTTGACAACTCTAATATACCTAAGGATCTTGTGGTTAGGCATATAGCAAGTTGACTAATTAACTTAATCCCAACTTAACTTGGTATCACTATTTTGATATAATTTGTAATCATAATCTGAATACATTGCAATCTTGATTTGTAACTTGATCATTGTTGGTCTTATGATGGAGATCATAGTCATCCCTAGTCAACTGTTTGATACGAACTTTGTGTACTACCACGGTTATGCTATGTAGCAACTATCTTTACTCCAACGAAGCCTCCTAGGTGATCTTTTGTTCCTCTCTAGGAAACTAGATCAAGCTTACGATTGGCACCTACTGTGATCTTTGGTTCTTCTGTATAAAATTGGATTTTGACTCATTTCTAAGTCATACTTGGCACCTTTACTTCTTTGGTAAAGGATGCTTGATGATACCTTCAACTCTTTAGTTATAAAGTTTGTCAATTGTTATGATGATTATTCATTGTAACTTACTTATGGGTTATGATGTTTAAAGATAAGTTCTATTTAACTTTTTTTTGCTTTTTCTTCATTGTCATAGAAGGTGCTTCTTTTATTTAGTTGTTGGTCTTATTTGGAAATTGAACAAAGAGATGAAATGAAATAGTTCTCTTTATTGAAGTTTATGAAAGATTGTGTACAATGATTTATAGACCAGCCTTATTTTGTATTTCAGGAAACAAACTAAAAAAGAAAACCAATCTCATAGAAATTAGAAATGATAAAAATGGAAGCTATAAATCAGGGAAAACAAACTCCACAAAAAAGTGCAATTAATCCCACAAACTCAGGAATTTACTTTGTCCACAAAATCAGGAATTTATTCAGTCTTTCCAATACTCCCCCTCAAGTTGGAAAATAGATATCTATCATTCCCAGCTTGCAAATTAAAGACTCAAAACCTGGTTTTGATAATGCTTTGGTGAGGATATCAGCCTCTTGATCCTTGGTAGGAATGTAAGCTAGGTTGATTGCTCCGGAGTCAATCTCATGCTTGATAAAGCTTTTATCTATTCTTACATGCTTCATTTGATCATGTTGAATTGGGTTGTGGACAATGCTTATTGTTGATTTACTATCACTGTAGAGCTTCATAGGACTTGAGAATGAAATTTTTAGATCCTTTAGAAGTCTCTTAATCCAAATAAGCTTGCACACTCCTTGAGCAATTGCTTGGTACTCTGCTTCAATGCTGCTCCTTGCTACAACCGACTGTTTCTTACTCCTCCATATCACAAGATTTCCCCATAATTTCACACAGTATCTAGTTGTGGATTTGCTATCTTCTACTGATTCAGCCCAATTTGCATCAACAAAGCCTTCCACCTCTTGAGATTCACCTTTCTTGAACAAGAGTACCTTGCCAGGAGAGCCCTTTAGATATCTTAGTATATGATTGGCTGCCTCTAGATGTTGATTTGTAGGTGAATGCATAAATTGACTGATCACACTCACACTGTAGGCAATGTCAAGTCTAGTAAGTGAAAGGTAGATCAGTTTTCCTACCAGACATTGATACTGGTCACGGTCAACTGGGGAATCATTATATGTAGCCTTTTGTTTCCAATTCCTTTCCAATGGTGTGCTAGTTGGTTTACAACCTATTTTTCCTGTCTCCTTAAGCAAATCAAGAACATACTTTCTTTGGGTAACAAAGATCCCTTGTTTGCTTCTAGCAATCTCCATACCAAGGAAATACTTGAGGATCCCAAGGTCCTTGACTTGAAATTCATTCTTCAGTTTAGTCTTCAACTCTAAAATCTTTAAGTGGTCATCACGGGTAATCACAATATCATCCACATACACAATGAGAATGGACTTCTTTTTGCTTGATGATTGCTTAGTGAAGATTGTATGATTGGTCTGCCCTTGGGTGTATCCAAAACTCTGCAATGCTGAGCTACATCTTGTGAAGCAAGCTTTAGGAGGCTGTTTCAAACCATACAATGACTTCTTAAGCTTGTACACTTTATTGCTTCCCATCTCAAATCCTGGTGGCATCTTCATAAACACTTCCTCCTCCAAATTTCCATTCAAAAAAGCATTCTTTACATCCATTTGGTAAAGATCCCATTCAAGATTTACTGCAAGTGACAACAATACCTTGATTGATTTCATCTTGGCAACATGGGCAAATGTTTCTTCATAGTCAATACCATAAGTCTAGGTGTATCCTCGAGCAACCAAGTGAGCTTTATACCTCTCTATCTCCCCATTAGGCCTGAACTTCATTGTGAATATCCACTTGCAACCAACAACTTTCTTCCCACTAGGAAGATCAACTACCTCCCATGTTCCATTCTCTCGAAGTGCTCTCATCTCTTCTTCAATAGTTGCTCTCCATTTCGGATTTTGAAGGACTCTTTGAATATCTTTTGGAATTTCCACATTGTCAAGGCTAGTAACAAATGCCTTGTAATGATGAGACAGATTTGAGTAGGTTACCTGCCAAGAGATCGGATGTTGGGTACAAGTTTGAACACCTTTCTTGAGAGCAATAGGAAGATCCAAATTGTCAGATAACACCATACCTTCTTCCATGGTTTAAGGATCTTCCCTTGGTTTAGATAGTTGCACAGTGTGGGGAGTCTTTGGTCTCCTTGAATAAACCATAATTGGTTTGGAGATGCTTGATTCTCCTCCTTGATTCAATTCATGATCACACTGATTTGAAGGGATTTGTTCGGTATGAGGATTGTCTGGTTTGGTTGGAGGTGGAGACTCGAATTAAGAATGAGACAAAGATGGAAGTGAGATAGAGGGATCCCAATGGTCATCTTCACTCATCATCTCCCCTTGAAGAGAACTATTGGGATAAAACATTTGATCTTCCAACAAAGTTACATCATAAGAGACAGAATTTTCTGGAAGGGGGGTGAAAGCATCTGTATCCCTTTTGAGATGGAGAGTAGTTGGTAAAGACACACTTCAAGGATTTGGGATCAAGTTTACTCTTTTGTGGGTGATGATTATAGACATACGCAATGCAACCAAACACTCTAGGAGAAAGAGAGTTAAGAATACGGACATGAGGATAGGTATCAAGTAAACAACTGAGAGGAGTTCGAAGATTTAGAGTTTTGGATGGCATTCTATTTATAAGATAGGCTGCAGTTAACACTACTTCTTCCCAAAAAGAGTTTGGTACATGACTAGTGAACATAAGAGCTCGGGCTACCTCTAGTAAATGTCTATTTTTCCTCTCTGCCACTCCATTTTGTTGAGAGGTGTAGGTACAAGAACTTTGATGAAACACTCCAGTATCATTTAGGTATTGTGTCAGGTCATTTGTGAAATACTCTCTACCATTGTCAGAATTTGGATATTGGTTTGGAAGACATTTGAGATATGTTTGTGAAACTGTTTAACGATGGATTCGGTTTCTGATTTTTCTCTCAAGAGATAAACCCAACATACCCTTGTATGATCATCAATAAATGTGATAAACCACTTAGAGCCCATGAGAGTGGATTGATGAGTGGGACCCCATATGTCATTGTGTATAAGATGAAATGGCTTTGACACTTGATATGTCTGAGAAGGATAATTTTTTCTAGTTTTTTTTGCACCAATACAATGTTCACATTGGAAATTTGAAGGATTTTTATTGATAAACAAAGTTGGATACAAAGATTTGAGATAAACAAAGCTAGGGTGTCTATGCCAAAGTATTATTTCTAAACTAGATGAGGTTGAAAAGGAGACGTTTTCATGAGATTGAATTTTTGAAGAAGAACCAGCACCATTGAGAATGTAGAGACCATGTTTCTCCTCAGCACTGCCAATCATCCTCCCCGAAGATAGGTCTTGGAACACACAGAGAGAAGGGAAAAATGTTACTGCAGAATATTGATCTTTTAACAATTTGCTGATAGAGAGGAGGTTATACTTTAACTCCAGAACATAGTAAACAGATCTTAAATTCATCCCAGAAATATCAATTGACCCACAACCTACTACTCTTGACATAGTACCATCAGCTAAAGTGATCTTAATGTCATCATGACACTCCTTTAATTCCAAGAATAAGTTTTTGTTTCCAGACATGTGATTTGAAGCACCTGTGTCAACCATCCACTTATCATTTACATGGCAATGTGTAAAACATGAAGTACTTAGATTACCTCTATGTGCAACTGAGGCTATGGGAGTCTTTGATGATGTGTTGGCCTCCTTGAGCAGGTTGGGATTGCTCAATACTAAGGCTATAGATAAACTTTGTTCATCTATCAAAGATTTGGAAGAAGAATTTTTTCGGCCATTTAACTTGTTTCTGATACCATGAACAAAGAGATGAAATGAAATAGTTGTCTTTATTGAAGTTTATGAAAGATTGCNGGAGATGAAATGAAATAGTTGTCTTTATTGAAGTTTATGAAAGATTGCATACAAGGATTTATAGACCAGCCTTATTCCGTATTTTAGAAACAAACTAAAAAAGAAAACCAATCTCCTAGAAATCAGAAACAATAAAAATGGAAGCTATAAATAAAGGAAAACCAACTCCACAAAAAGCTGCAATTAATCCCACAAAATCAGGAATTTACTGAGTCTTTCCAACAGAAATCTTTTCTTCAAATCTAGTTTTGATGGAATATGTATTTTTTTGAACTCGTAATGGCAGATAACATGATCCATGATATGTTTAGATATAGAGCAATATTTCATGTTTTCTTTAATTGTTTGAGATATTAATTTAAAATGACTGACAAGCCTGAGAACATTTCATCATCCTTATATTGTTTATTGTATTCTCTTTTACCTTGAGATTGACGTTTTTAGCCTCTGTGGGGATGTTGTAAACATATCATATTTTAGTGTTTACCTGCACATGCATTTGAGTGGACCAAATTGGTATATCTCTACATGAACTAAAGATATAAAAAGCGTGCTATATGCAGATTTGTCTATATGGCTCTGCCTACTTGGTATTGTAGCTGAGTGTTTCCTTATTTGTGTGGAAGGTTGGACCACTGCTTGTTTATTATAAAATACCATTCCAACGCACTCTACTGGTACGTGTTTTTATTTTCTTTTAAATTTTCATTTCAGGTTTTACTTTTCTAATAGGATTTTGAAATGCTTTTTTGGATAACTTTTCTTCATGTCAATACTGTTCAAATTATTTTTTGCTTCTCATTTTGTTGTTTGTAATGGGTCTCACTTTTTTGCTTTGTAGATGTTTGATACCATGGAGTTGCCGTGTGGAGTGCTAAGGTTACATCCGAGGGGTGGGCATGGACGGCATATGGGGTAAAAAATTTCAAAAACTGAATGTCTTTTCATTCTTTCTTCATAAGATGCTTTTTAAAGGCTGTTTACTTTACTGATAGAAGCTTCCAAAGTTTCATGGAATTTTTTGAAAGTGTACTTTTCCATTTTATTTTCAACAATGCATTCTCAAGCAAATCATACTTGGTTAGAGAATGTGGATTGGCGTATGCAAGTCCTAGGTTCAATTCCAAGGGTTATGCTGAGACATGTGCCACCTGGGGGCACGGTATAAATATACATTCAGGAACCATGGCACCAGCTAAACAGCCAGCCATAGTATGTCCTTGGTCAATTCATCCACTTACTATACACATGAATGTCAAGTGTTACATATATGATTTATCATTGCACCTAGAAATGGTGGCTCAAGTTAAAATATGTAGAATACAATCAGAGCATTGAAAATTGTTATTGTTTTATGGTTGATAACCACATGCAAGCTTTTGGATGCTTTGTGATCTCTTCATTGAAATTTTGATGTACATTGTCTTTTCCAGGTAATGATATCCAGACCTTTTCTTTCAAGGAAAAAAATTCTTGACTGATTACCAAACATTAAAATTTGATTTTTTTCAGAATTTACATTGTATTAAAATTTGTAGTCATTAACTTTGCCAAGGCTAGTCCCAAGCCTGGATACATAAGGAGGAGGGTTAACGTTAGGTTGGCAGTTGGGTAACATCATGTTGAATCTCATGGATAAGTTCTTTTTCAAATTTTGTAGGTGCTAGGGCATTCCTTAGATGCAATGTGTGGTAGTCATAGAGCCTAGTTGCTATGGAAAATGGGTAAGGGCTTGTGAGAGCATCCTCCAGATTTAAATGATTAAAGATAATATGAAGAACTTGCAACTAACCAAAGATCTAGTTCTTCATAGAGGTGAATGGTGAAGAAAACCTTATGCAGTGGATCTCATTTTGCTGGGACAAGGCTAGGATGATGATGATGATTAAAATTTGTAGTTTTTGAAAACAATAACATGGATTAGGGAGCTGTAGATCTCATTCACTTTTTTTTAGATCTCTGTAAATTTCCAATTTTAGAATAGCAAAAACACTCCATATTGTCAAAAGATCTTTCAAACTTCAATGCAAGTTTGCATTGTCTAGAGTGTTTTTTACCTTCCCAATGAAACATGGATGGTAAGAATCCACAAATCTTGATTTTAGATCCAAATCTCTTCTTATATCTTTTCTAATCTGAAAAATGAGCTATGCCTTCATTCCTTCCTTTTTTCTTTCTTTCTTTTTTAAAATAGTTGTTGACCATTTGAAAAGAAAATTAAATCAAAGAAAATATGATGTTTGAGGCACAACTAAAATTGTCTTGGAATCTTAGAAATCCACCAAGAGATATGATACTTAGCATTGAACTTTTAATTTCATTTTATTAGTCGTTTTTAATTCAGTGAAAATTGTTAAATTGTTTTTTTCCCTTGAAATCTACTCTCTTGCTCTCTTACTCTATTTTGATAGTTTTGTTTTTATGGTCGGTCAAAAACCAAGGCACAATGTGTAGAAAATGCTGCTTCATTGTGCTATTTTTGACGATTTGTTTACTAGTTATAAACCAAAAACTCTACCCATTAAGTCAAGGTTCACTTACTAGATTGCCTATAGAATGTATTCTTTATAAAAATTGGAATATGGTATTTTCAGCAGATTTGATTTTTCTCTCTTCGGTATTTCTCTAGCAGATCTAATTTAATTAGAATTCCCTAATGGGGGATTCTATATTGTTCTCAACTTTTTCAACCAATGTTAAAATTTTTGCTTTTTTTTTTTATCAATGTGGAAATTTCTATTGATTCTCGAAATGCAGATTTACAAGCTGGTAAGAAAAAAGTTGTGATATTTTCTTTTAGTGATTTTGATGCAACTAAGACAGTTGATTTTGTTCTTCTTGATGATGTATATGAGTCATTCGTTGTTGATCTTTCATCACAATATGTGTTCATTCAAATTTTGGGTTACATGCCTCATAATCGAAATTTTGTTTCACAATTAAATGATGCAATGAAGAAACATGACATTCAAGTTCTTCATGCAAGGTATTATTCTTGTTTTTTCTGCTTATTGAGTTAGGCAATGCTCTAATGGTGCAACATGCCCTAGATATAAGGTCTTTTATACATAAGCATACAATGTTGATCATTTGTAAGTCGGCTCTAGTTTTTGATGTCGAATCAGAAGAATATTCTAAAGTTCCATGTTTTGTTGAGTTATATAATCTTTCGTTGATTTTTCAAAAAGCTAAGTAAGAATTTGTTAGTTTTCTTGGTCACACTAAGCATATGAAGTCTATTTTTATAACTTTTGGGTTTCAGAGATGTTTGTTTTATTAAAATCAATTTCTCAATCATAAAAAAGATTTAGTATTATAAGCAGGAGGAAATACCTATATTCAACCAATTACATATTCTAATCTTGCTAATTCTTGCAACTTTTGCCATCATAAAGGACATTTGTTTAATGCTTGTCATTTTTTGCTTAAGAAAAAGGTTTTTAAAGAAAGGAAAAAATATGTTTGAAGATAGCAAAAAATAATATAAAGTTGAAGATATGAAAAATTAAGTTAATGTCAATGATAAGAAAGATCAAGCCACTATTTGATAGTGGGAGATTTGCTTGTTAAAGGCTCTCCCCATTAGGTTGGGGAGATTCCTTCTCTTGGGAGTTGGGTCACTACTCTTAAGGGTTCTTCCACTCCCTCATTGGAGCTAGTTAAGAGGAAAATCCTCAAGGGTAATGATGATAGCTTTAAGGTCTGCCCAGAAGCAAGGAAGGTTGGTAGGCCAAGCTTACAAGATTTGCATATTAAGAAAATGAAGCAAGAGCTGGATTTAGGTATTTAGGAGACCCTCAAGGGGGTCTACAAAAAGTGGTCTATTAGTAGACTATGAAGATTCTCTCTTGGAACTACAGAGGGTAGGGTACTCCCTATAAAAGAAATACCCTGAGGGATTTAGTTAGGTGGCGAGGTTGTGAGATTGTCTATTTGTAAGAGACCAAACTTCAAGCAGTTTAGAGAGACCTCTTGCAGTGGCCAAGGTGGGCACTACTTTTTGTGGATTGTAGAGGATGGTTGGATGGACTTGTGACTTTGTCCAAGGTCCCAATAGAGTTTCTTGTGTAGCTCAAATTGGAGCATCACCACTTATCTTCTAGCTCATGGCATTTGGCTCACAAATCTCTATGGTCCTCAATGTTGGATTGATTGTATCCATGAGTTATGTCAAATTGTTGCTAAGATCCCTAACCATAATGCATGGATCTTGATTGGTAGCTTTAATTAGAGATTGTATGATTGGGAGAAACTAGGAGGGGAATGCACAAAGCCTTTGGGAAGCCAAGAATTTTGAAAGTTTCTCCATTATTTCGGTTTGGTTGATTTAGAAATACAAGAGTACCAATTTACATGGAGCAACAAGAGGAAAGGATTAGATTGGGTTTTATCTAGAATCAACTGGGTCTAGGCTAGCTTAGTGTTGGTTCTTAGCAAATGCATCTTAGTCATAGCTTAGGAGCAATGGACCTTTGATCATAGTGTTATTATGTTCTTTTTAGGACATGGTTTGCATTGCTCCCCCACACTTTTGCTTTGAGAGAACTTGGCTTAGAAAGAGATGTTTGCAGAAGTTGGTGGAGGATATATGGATCTCTTAACCCAATCAGGAGGATCCTCAAGACTTCTTAAAACAAGGCTTGCAATTGCTTAAGCAAGGGATTAGGAAGATTGCTAAGGTAGATAAATATTCTTTTAAGGTTCTTAAAGAAGAATTGCAAAAGAAATTGCAATATGTGTAGGAGCAACAAGAAAAGGGTGAAGCTTTGGAGTAAGAGAAACATGACAATTTGGCATAGCTTTAGTAGCTTATGATGGAGGAGGCCTATTGGAAAGAAAGATCACACACTAAATGGTTGAAGGAAGTGGATTGCAACACAATTTTTCTTCATTGCTAACTCAACCAAAGAGTCCAAGGCAATGCATTCTGTTAAAGATGGGGACTTAGTTGTCCATGATCTTGAGAAAATTGCATAGGTAATATAGAACTTCTAGAAAGGAATCTACAGAAGGGGGGACTCGAGTGCTATCACAATCCCCAATTTAATGGGTACTTGACTGTGAGGATGATTATAGGCTTCTTGCCCTCTATATGGTGCAAGAACTCTTAGGTGATATTCAGTCCATGAAAATTGGTAATGGCTGGCCAATTGAATTATTTAGAGAATTTTTTGACATGGGAAACAACATCCTTGACTCTTTCAATCTTATGCTTAGATTGGAACAAATTAGGAAAGAGATTAACTATTCTAGAATTGTCCTGGTGCCAAAGATTAGGAACCCCTCTCGACTTGTTGATTTCAAACCAATCGGGATCTGTAACATGTTGCTTCAATTGTTCACAAAGATCCTTGTCAGAAGTGTGCAACTTTTAATGCCATCTCTTGTGGGGTTTAGTAGGCAGGGTTCATCAAGGGCAAGTACATTCAAGATCAAATCCTTCTATTTCATGAGATCATGCATTTTGTCAATAGGGTAATATTCCTAGGTATGTTCCTTAAATTTGATATAGCCTAGGCATATGATACTGTTAGCTGGAAATCTCTTGTTGAGATAATGTTGACGAAGGGGTTTCACCCTAGATTTGTTGAATGTGTATCCACCTCCAAGTTATAGGTACCTTCTTGTTTAACATTAACAAGAGGCTTTGGGGGTTTTCCTCCCCGTAATGGGGTCTTTGCCAAGGGGATCCATTGTCACCTTATCTCTTTATAATTGATATGGATACCACGAATCCTTATTGCAGGTTTGAAGGGGTTTGAGGCTAGAGATTGAAGGGTTTATTTGCATAGCTAGTCATTACATGGATGACACAATCTTGGCAATGAAAGAAACAATGCCTCAAGCAGAGGTCATTACAAGGGCTCTTGGCTGCATGTTCCAAGAAATGGGGTTGGTTGTCAATTGGGACAAATTAGTGGCCCACTTTATTCAGATTGATAGTGTGATGAAGGAAAGAATCTATAGAACCCTAGGGATTTGTCAAGGAACTTAGGACTCTTATCTAGGGATACCAATTTATACCTGGGATTGTAATGGGACTTGGTCTCACTTCATCTAGAGAGTACAAACTAGGCTTGAGTAGTGGATATCTAAATTCTTAACAAGTAAGGAGAAAATCCTGCTGGCCTCTTTAGTCCTCTTTGCTATGATGAGGTACATTGCATCAGTTGCTTTCCACCTAATCAAGTTATCAACAAGTTAACCAAATTATCAGGTATTTTATTTGGTCAGTTGGGAAAGGAGGTACTAAACTACATTTAGTTTGTTGCAAGAAAGTAGCTAGGCCAAAGCCTATCGAGGGCGTTGGGGTGTTAAGCATTGAAGATTCAATCATGCTTGGGCATCATGGTCTCATTAAAAGGATTTCTAACAATAACCTTGATGAAGCACCATGGATTTCAATACTAAAAAGGAAGTACCAACTATGTTGCATCCAGTAATAATTCTAACCTTTGGCTAAACATCTGCTTGCAAGTTCATACCTTAAGTCAACTCATTTGTGAGTCAACTGCAATCCCAAAGGATGTCATGCAAGACAAGCACAGATCCATTCCTAGGTGGTAGAAGATTTGGAAGGGCAAACTACAGGAGAAAGTAAAGATGTTTAGTTAGCTCATCTTTCAAAGAGTGCTCCTAGTTTGGAAATTTTTCCATGAACAAAGCTTTTTTATTAACCTGACCTACCCTTTCTATTAGATGGATCATGAGACCCAACAACATTTCACATTGCTCTGCCATTTTGTTGTCCACATCTAGCAGGTTGCTAGTATTATTTCCCCTTATATGTTCAATGGACACTCACCTATAGGTGCTATTCTTTGGTTTCTGTTGAGAGCAAGGAACAAATACATCTTTTGGAGTGCCTCCTTTTCCTTGCCATCACAAATTGTTGTGAGTGGTATTTGCTTTGGAGAGAGGCTTTTGGTGTAATGGGAGTGACGCTGACCTTCGAACTAGACTATGAAGTCTTCCAATAGAATCATGCTCTCTTGGAAATGGTGTGCCATGTGGGTTGGATGGAGTTCTTTTCCCTCATGATGAGGGATCCTAACTTGGAGGATGAGGTGCCTTTTGAACATTGGAGAGGGGACTGAATGGGCTTTAGGGGTGTTTAGGTTATACTCATTGAGGAGGCAGTTGTTACTTACTTGGGGCCTTTGATGGATGGAGAAATTGTGCTTTCCACAAAAAGGGGGTTGCAAGATGTGGAGGGTTTCTTTAATGGGCTGGTCCTAAAAACCTTCAATGGGTAGGTTTCCAAATCGGTATTGCTGACCATCTAGTAGGAGGTGGTAGAGTTACTAGATAGGTTTGTTTTTCAATCTAGCAATGTTTGGAAGCTCCAAGGAGGTGGTCCAGTTTGCCTTCCTGTGATGCCTATAATTAGGTTGGTAGGTTAACCTACCAAAATTCTTCCTTGTGATGCTCAAAAGGTGCAAGAGAGGATACCACTTGGGGCACATTGTAGCCCTTCTAGTCTACAGCCAAGCTAGCGGGGGCCTTTGTTGTGGAGTGGCCATGGCGTTGTTTACTTGTGCAGGAGTTATCTCTAGGAGGGGGCATTTTCCTTGGGTACTCTAGTGGTGGTTGGGGCTGCGTTGGGGTGGTTGGGGCTGAGCTAACTTCATTGGACAATGTGTTAGATGATTGGGTAGTAAGACCTCTTCTAGCAATGTCTAAAGGAAGCAGCAATTGATATTCGCAAGGAGTTAGAGGCGAAATTTACTGTTGATTTGAGCAAGGCCATGGCTAAGGTCAAAACTTGTGTTCGGACTGAGGAGTAGGCCAAAAGAGAACTAGAAGAGAATGAACGAAAAAGGGAGGAGGAGCTGCATCATTGTAAGTAGGAAGAGGATAATTGCCAAAGAATGTTTCGGGAGACTGCGCTCTGGAACATGTTGGAGGACTAGCTCATACAATAAATTAGAGAAGGCCTATGCAGGGAGGTTGAAGATCAATAGCTCATGGAGGCACAAGAGGAGGCCCAAGGGGTCAAGGACTTCTTGGAAGAGGAACAGATGTGAAAGAGTTAAGATGTGGCACATGAATCTAATGCCAAGCACTAGTTCTAGACGGGGAGATGTCCATATGTGGTTGTGGAGGTTAACAATAATGTGTTCTAGGTTTAGTTATTCAAATTTATTAGGAGTACATCTAGTGGCCTTCACCTTGACAAGGCAAGGCACATAAATAGGAAGGCACAGACCTAGCGGGAGGAGAGATACAAGGAATTTTAGGAGGTTATGGTGTTTGTCAAATTGGAACCCTATCAAAATATTCTAGATGTCATCCATATGCAAGATATGCCATAGTGCACTTGCACCAAATTCCAATATCCTATTTAATGGGTTTGTGCTATTGCTTCTGCCATGGTTTTCGTATTAGATTCTTGAGGGTTTTGGATTTTGTCTTTGACAATGCTAATCATTCAGCTATGATGCATCCACTAGGTTCCACTTTTTTTGTATGTGTTTTCTACCCAAGGATGTAGCTAGGAGGTCTTCCAACTGCATTTTTGTAACTAGAGGTAGGGTGGGTTACCCACCTCCCTTACCTCTATGTCCCATTTGTTGGTAGGTATCTCTTCCTTACAATGGGGGTTTCCTCCCCACTGATTTGTACAAAATTTTGGGCTGTAATATAATGCCTAACCTTTTTTTATAAGAAAAAAGAAGAAAAAGATAAGACTGATCAAATGGCAATAAAGAATCCACATAAGACAAGAGCTCCTATGTATATTTTTATTACCAGAGAAAGCAGTTCAGAAAAATAACTTGTTAAGGCAAATTTTTCCTTATCTAACAAGAATATTATTAACTCAAAGATTAAAACTAGTGTCAACAAGAAAGTTATAGTTGATGAAAAAATTCTTGACATAAGATTAATAACAAGCAATGAGGTGAAGATCTTTCAGAAGTGCCACCACTTTCTTGCTTTGGTACAAATATTGGTATTAACCTACAGCTCTCTATCTTGGATCCTTTTGCTATTTTAAGTTCAAGCATAGATATTTAAAAGTGATGTAAATTTTGTTAGGATTAAGTCCATCCCTTCTAATAATTAATGTTTTGCACTTTTTTTTTCAAAGGATTACTTGTAAGATTGTACACCTGAGGGAGCAGTCCTAAAATTAAACAGTTTTTTCTTTCAATATTTTTTGATGATGTTTACTTAATGTCAAACTTGTGATGTACTCTAAATTCTCTTTGCTCATTATTCATATTTTTTTGGGGTCAAGTGCCACCCCATATTATTTATAAAAGCTAACAAAGAATTATTCTTCCCTGATTATTTTGCGTGACATTTCTTTTAAATTTTGCAGCACTGTATTTCAAATATTTACATATGTTTTTTTTCTTTCTTTTCCAGATTGGTCAGTGTGATTGAAGTGTTGAAAGGAAATAGAAAGTTTTGGAGACTCAGTATTGGTCAGTATCAATGTTGCGACAGTTTCAGAGATTTTAGGTTTTTACTATAGCAATAAGTTATTTCACATTTTCTAAATCGCACACATCATAATTTTTTTTCCAGGGATAGGAAATCCCCCCGGAACTATGGATCCAAAAGCTTATGTGCTTCAATGTTTCACTGATGCTGAACGGCAAAAGGTGTATTCTGTTGCATGCATTAAGGAATTTTTCACAAATATTTGTATCAAAGAAATAGTGATTGCGATTTTCGTGTGGACACTTTCTCCTGCAGTCAGCTAATGGGTTTTTGTTGGCAGCAGATTGATACGTCCCTGGAGGCAGGTGCGGAAGCAGTGAAAATGGTATTGTCAGAGGGCTTTTCTGAAAATGTCGAACTATTCAATAGGAGGCAAAAGTACAGTTATTTTAAAATTTAAGAAAATCTGCACAAGCCCAAGAAATTTGAAAATGTGATTATGGAAATTTGATAACATTTTATTTATATTTATTCAAGATTTCAGCGTTTTCAGAAGACATTTCATGCATGGTATCATATTAAAGGGGATATATTTTGTTCATCTACAACCATTGCGTACCGGAATTGAACCCATGACTTGGAGCTTTCACATTAGGAGTCTTACCACTAAGCTAACACATCATTAGACATATAGCCAAATTAGAACTTTACAAAATCCATAACTTACAAGCTTTCAAATCCGGAGTCATACCACTAGGCTAACACCTCATTGTTAGTATTTCTCAAAGTTTACGATCCCCCATAAGTCTATTATCAAAGGTATGATCTTATTAGTATGACTTGTGAATTACATGTATGTTGTACATTTTATATAAGAAATTGTTGATAATGATTTTGTATTATCTATCTTAATTGTATCATGTCATTATGTTGGCATTGAGTAATAATGAGGCTTAGTGGTAAGACTCTTGGTTTGGAAACTTCGGGTTATTGGTTCGATTCCTATAGATACCATTGAGTTGTAAAGTTATAAAATTTTGTATTGGCTATATATCTTGGGAGTGCATAATCATCTAGTTTTGATTTCAACACACACACATCCCTTCCTCACTTCTATTACTTTTAGTAAATACAATTAACATATTCAATCTTCATACGACCTATTATTTTATCTTTTAGTTTCAACTCATAGGTGGTGTAATCTCATTTTTACTTTGGTAATTATTGCTCTCATGGTTATTGGAATTGCTACATGTAGATATTCTACTTCATTGATAAAGTTAATTTTTGTTGTGATACGATATTGTAGCAACGATGTCATGGTACATGCTATGTCATCGTTGACACGATGTTTTGGGATGTGTGTAGCCCTATAAACATCAACACTTGGGTGCACAATCCATAGCTTTTCATTTCATCCTCAATTAGATTTTTGTAGTTTGTTTTCATAGCCTTAGCAATAGAGTGAATGCCCAGAGTGATGTTTGGCAGTTGTTCAGTGTCTTTATTCGAGTTAATTGTACTTAGACATAGTTCATGATGACAATAAAAATCGAGATTGTTTTTCATCATTGCAGCATTTCCTTAGTTTTTTTTGTTTACTTAATATAATCTTTATTATTATTTTAGTTAATAATTTACACTCCAAGTACTCTACTTTACATGTCACTAGTAAGCAATACAGATATGATTGGTTTCAAGTGCCAAGTGTAGTTATTTGGTAACCTAATAGTGGCGTTGCTTGGGTCACTTAGTAGTAATTCTACTTGGTAATCCCAATGATAGTTACACAAGTCCAAGGCGTGAATGGTAGACCATGATTGGATATCCATCACACTAGGCTAAGATAGGTTTATGTTTTCTTAGTTAATTAGACACAAACTTTTATCTTCAACTATGTTTACTTTAGGAGCACTTAAAAGTCTAACAACATTAGTTAATCATATGCCTCATTAAGAGCTAAATCATACACTTGCACTTCACTAGCTCAACATGGCAAAACAACGAACTTGAACTTAATATCAATCACTAACATAATAACATTGTCCATTCATGGATTATGATTTGGTCGCACACTAGCACTCGTGACTTATATGGTAGAGTGTTGGGATACTCCATTGCTCATCAATCATGGTTGCTACCTTTAATGTTTTGTCTATAAAATTGTATTTATGTCTCATTTTATCATCTTTCTAAAACTTTCTCTTCAACAAGTTTTCCAAATTTGTTATGAATTTACTATTACATTAATATTTTCAATACTCCAATTTTGTCATCACAATTTTTCTTCATGGCATCCCTCATTTTGATGATCTTTTTAGATGATATCTCTTGACATCTTATTATGAATTTTATTGATACTAATACTAATATTTTATTGTTTGTGTAAACCTAAAAGATCTTTTAGACAAGTGAACTTATTCAAAATATATTGGTAGAGTATAATAGATGTGTTCAATATTCATACAACTTGAACATGTCTTCTATATACTTTCCCGAAACTATCATTGGTAGCTTGAATGACTCATACAAAGATTTACTTGAGATTTGTTAATTTTTTTTTGAAGAAATTTGTTATGCAACATTCTAATAATGCATGTTGCTCATCTTCTACCACTTGGACTAAAGATAGTTGACATATTCTATCTTCCTGCTACTTATTGTTCCATCTTCTTGTTTCAACTAAGAGATGCTATGATCTCATTTTTACTCTACTAGTTAGTGCTCTCAATGATATTGGAATTATTGCATATAGATATTCCTTTTCACCATGTTTGCTACCTCTATTATGTTGCTAGTAAAATTGAAGCTTTTTTCAAATTTGTGTATCATTTTTCCATCTTTACAAAACTTTTTTTGCAATAAGTTTTTAAGCTTGTTTTGAATTTGTTATTTCATCAATATTTATCAATACCTTATTTTTGTAGCCAACATTGTCTTTCATGGAACCACCCTTGTTGAGATTTTTGAATGATCTCTTCTAAGATCTTATTGCTATTTTTAGTTTTCAAGTAGAAAGTTAATAACTGATACATTGTTTCAACTTCAAATGACAACAAATTAGCTTATGATAAAACTATTGCATATGCAACTTTATTTTTTACCTTGAATTCATCTAAAAAGAACTATTTTGGAAATTTTTTAATTTTTTTCTATAATTTTTGATCTAGACGTGGGTCCCATAGCACACATTTGTAAAGCATTATAGTTTCGAAAATTGTTTGATAAAGATATTTTTGAATTGTCCAAGTCTAAATATTGGGATTCCTATGTTTGTTCTTCATTGTATAAAAGGCCTTATGTTAATTTGTAGCTTACTATAATATATAATGCTTCTACTTTTAATTTTGAGAGTTTTCTACTTCCAAATATCTATACATATATATAATCTTAAGTCTTTTATTATTTAGTTGAAAAGTGTAATCTTTCTTATTAATTCTACAGATTAGCACTTTTGTTTTTTCAGCATTAACCTTTTTTTTGTACATTCACAAAATTTTTGTAGTTGACGCAACATTGCTTTTAACCTTATTTTTAAATTTTCAATTTTTGCTACATCATTTATAAAGATTAAAAGTCATATCCATGATTGTTCCACTTTAATAGCATGATTTGTAGGTCCTTCTTTAATACACTCTTTTAAATCATTAATAAAAATGTCAAACAAAGTTGGTGAAAGAGGACAACCTTTTACTCCTATATTATTGTAAAACTAACAAGATTGTTTAGTTTTTTTATCTTTTAATTTAAAAATTATCTCTCTAAATTTGAAATGGCATTGAGCAAACTAGAACCAACTTTAAGTTTGATAAGTTCTCTATAATTGTTCTTTCACAACAAAGTCAAATGCTTTAGTAAAATCCACAAAACAAATAAATGTTTCTTTGTTTTCCATTTACTTTTTTAATGCAATATCTGAAAGTTAAAAAATGATCTATTGTAGAACATTTTGTTCTCAATCCCACTTGTGAAACAACATGTAAATTGTTTCCTTCTGCTCACAATCCTATTTTTTTTCTCCAAAATGGTATTTAATAATTTTGCAAACAAGCAACTGATCATGATCAATTTGTAATTATTTAAAGATAATTTCTATTCTTTTTTAAAAAGTATAACAACTCTACTAATCATCCATTGTCTAGTCAAACCATTTTGAAGTCCTTCATTAAGGATTTCCAAATCTCTCTCTAGACTACATCTTCATCACATTTTAATAATTCAATATAGAATCCTTATGCATCTATAGTTCTTCCACAAGCTAATTTCTCAATTCCTTCTACTACTTCATTGTACGTAAGTTGTAAAATATCTAGGAGCATGCAAGTTGTTATAGTATTTATCACATGATCAAATAATTTTTTGTAGAACCATTTTATCTTTACAAACAAAATACCATTGCTTGAAGAAACTTTATTTCAAAAATGTTTTCAAAAATTTCATGGACTTGTCTTTATCATTTACACCATATTGTTTTGGCGCTTTTCTAGAAATTTGTTCTCTCTCTCAAAGCAATTTCATGTATTGCTTATTTAAAGCTTTTTTATGATAGGAATTTTCAAGATCTAATCTTGCTTGAAGACATTCTTCATGAAACCACTTCTTTTATTCATAAACTTGTGTTACATTGAAATATGTTATTATTCAAATAGAACATTAAGAATTGATACCTTGCTTTAGCTTCCATTGGAAACAAATGAATTTCTAATAAAATTATTCCATATGAGACTTGAGTTTTCACCTTGAATTCATCTAACAAAAACTGTTTTTGACCTTTTTAAATTTTTTTCCATAATTATTGATTAAGACTTGGATCTCATACTACACATCCTAATGAGGACATCACCTTAGCCCCAATGTATCTTTTCCTCATGCTTATAAGTATCTAATATGTTTTTGAGGGGTTTCGAATATTTTGGATGTGTTTGGGCATGTTATAATGAGTTTAGGATGTTCTAGAGTCAGTGGGGTCAAACTGGAAGATGTCCTAATAAATTTTAAACTTAACCTAGAAGTTCCACATGAGGCTTGGACATCTCACTTGAGGCTTGGATGTCCCACCTTAATTCTTGGACATCCCACTTGTAACTACTTTGCATTTGGGTAAGACATCCTAGACAAATTGGATGTTTCACCTACAAACATGGTAATTAAAGGGTGAATGTTAAATGTTTAGGAATACAAATGAACATGCTAAGGTAAAATGAAGAGTCATGCTAAAGACAATAAATTGGTATCATGACTCTTACTTAGAGAGCCAAGAGAGTAGAAGAAAGAGTGAAGGACCAAGTGTTCCAAGAATGAAAGAGAACAAGAATAAGAGAGGGACAGGTACTTGAGGGAGAGAGTAGCCTATAGGAGGTGAAAGATTCTCCTATAAGTGTGAATCTTACCTTCTTAAGTATCTGAGTCTTTTGAGCTCAAATGAAGGCATAATTGAATGAGGGTTTAAGGGATCATAGAGGATATGTATTACCTCTAGGTTTTTGGGAGAGTTTGAGTTGAGTTTTGTTTCTCATCCTTTTATATATCTCATTTGGGATTATTAAACTAAGGGAGAATTTCTTCCATTTCCTTGTGTTCTTGTTCTCCAAGTCAATTTTTCTTAGAAGAGTATGAAACTAAGTCCTTTAAGGATCTATTGGAAGCAAACCCTTACTAGATTGGTATTAGAGTGTTGATTTTATAGGCATTTGCATCTTGTGTTGGTGTTTCTTCATCTAGATCTAAAAGGACTTTTATGAATATGCTATGCTTTATACATAATTAGGGTTTGAATTGCTATAGTTTGGTCAAAATTGCTTTGGTCTTGGTTGAATTTTATTTCTTTTGTGATATTTGAGCACTGTTGAACCCAAAAATTTGTTCAATTTTAATAAGTATTTTTGTCAAACTTATGCATTTTAATTAATTTCATTCTATATTTCATATAGTTAATTGTTTATCTAAAGATTATTTTATTTGTTTATGTAAGTGGTAAATATTAGTTTATTATTATTTTATGATTAGTTAATTGGTGTGGTTTAGTTTATTTTAATTTTAGTTTAACTTGTACAATGTATTATTATATATACCTCATATAAATTATATTATATTATATATATTTTACATAACTATATTTTATGTGTATATATATATATATATTATACTGTGACAGAAAAATACAAGTTATTGCTACTAGATTTGAACAATGTCAACAATGATGTTCCTGGAATTTTGCTGGTTGTGAGCTGTCTAAATTATCTTCTTCATTTTTGCAATGTCTCTCCCACCGTTTCTGGCAAATTCATGATAACAAGAATGCTACATTTGGCACCTACACCAAAAATAATGGATTGGTATCAAATTCTTCCATATCTATTTATTATTAAAATATTTATTTTTAAACATTGGTGCAGGCAATGGCATGGTGGAGATTGATGAGGATAAAGCGCTAGTGAAGACCGTAGTAGAGAATTTCACAGATTTATTTTCTTCTTAGATGAATGCGTGGAGCATCGCATACGCCTCTTTTGCTGCTTCCTTGAGAATCCATATTAATTTAAAATATTAAAAAGCCAAGATTGGCAAGAGTACCGATTTTAACGGATCAGGCACTAGAAAATTTAATTTTCTTTGGAAGAAAAAAAGGGGATTATGCATACACACCAAAAGAAAATTCATTTCTGTTGAGAAAACAGGAAGAAGGAGTTGATACCAGTAAATTCCATGTCACATTGGAATGAATTATGTTTGAGATTTATTGAAGATTTGTTAAGCCTTGTGGCAATTCTTGTAACTTACAATCAAATTGCTACATTGTGGAGATAGCAGAGCAAGATTGCAATTTAGGCAAGCCTCCTTTGTAATTTTCAAATTATTATTTATAATTCCAATTTGATTTAATTATAAATCTTTATTCTTGAACTTATGATTATAAGTTGGGATAAAGGTTTATAATTTTACTTATGAAAGACAGGCATAAGTATGGAATTTAATTGAATTCAATTTTAATTGTTTATTGTCCTGATGATTTCTTTGACTTTTTAATTGTCGGGTTAGTGACAATTTTTGCAATGAAATAAAAAAGGAAAATAAATTTTAAAGGTATCTAGCACGAAATTTTGTCTGGCTCGTCAATTTGGCACCATTGCCAGGTAGGTCAGCAAAGTTAATCATCATTAAGGGTTTAATAAGCTTTAATTTTTATTTTATTTTATTGTATTTTATTTATCTGTTTATGCATTTTATTTTTCTTTTATTTTTTTCAGAAATGGTTTCTTTTATATGTTTTCCTTGCTTTTTCCATGCAAAAATCTAAAAACATACCCAAAATAATGGGGTAAGATTTCATTAAAATTTAATTTTGACATATACTTTGGCCTAGATCTTGGAAAAATGGCAATATCCGAAAATTTGGAAAAAAAAGTATAAAAACAGTCAACTTGATTAAAAAAAAAAAAACCAAATCTACTAAAGACAAAAAAATGAAATGACCATAGATCTACATGGAAGTCCACCAAGTTAAAAAGGGGGGAAACTTTTTTTTTTCAATGTTGAGATTGGTGGAAAATAGCTTCACTTTTAAAATTTTGGGTTGTGGGCCCCACTATACACCTTCTCTCCTGCTTAAAAATTACATCAACACTAGGTCTTAATACATTAAGCATCTAAAGATATGAACCAAGCCTCTAAAATTAATCAACTTCATGAACTTGATGAAATGAGGTTACATGCTTTGAATAAGCAAAGAATTGTAAAAAGACAAATGAAAACATTATACGATAATAGTATCTTTAAAAAATAATTTTCTATAGGTGATAAAGTTTTACTTTATAATATGAGACTACATAAATTTTCAGGGAAATTAACAACTAGGTGGAAAGACCCTTATTTAGTTATTCAACCTCATGATAATGGAAGTGTCCTCACATCACCTATTAATGATTCCTCAACAACGTTCCTAGTCAATGGTCAACAACTTAAGTTATATCATCAACACCACATTGAGGAACCTAGAGAAGACAAATTAATAGAGCTAAGTGATCCAACTTATCCCACTACAAATGAATTACATGAAAATCATTCATTAGAAGTCATAGCTCTTAACTACACCCCTAAACCAGACTCTTTCATCATCGAATAAAGTAATAAAATAATTATATTCAGTCTACAACTTTCACCTTGAAAAATGTAGAGGTCAATAGGACATTCCATTATGAGTTGGGACTATGAAGAATTCCGTAGCATCATGTCTGGAATGCAAGCGAGAAGGACAACTCCTACCTTAAAATAGGTAGGTTTAAACCCAAAATCCAACTAAGGGTGAGTCTTAGACTAATAAGTGTCTTACACAAAATAAATTTCATTATTTTTTTTTAAAAAATATTCTTTAAGTACATTGTTCATAAGTTAGGGTGGCTACATACCTTAGTTTAAGGTAATGTTTATTGGTTTTGGATTCTATTAAATACTTACTTGGTTGAGTCACTACGGTGGAAAGGGTGTGTTATATTGGACCTTGTTTCTTCAGTAGTGAAAAATATTTATTTATATTAAGCCATGTGAGCAACCCTTATAAAATGAAATTGGCTCCCACAAGGACCTCATGATTGAAGCAAGTTAGATATTGACTTTCTTGAAAAAAAATAACAAAAAAAATGACCCCACAAGAACCTTCAATCATGAGCTAAGCCCCACTCCCATAAGAACCTTATAGTTGGGATGATGCTCTAAGCTCACAATTTCAAGCATCCTACAAGAACCCCCTTCTGTAAGCAGAGTGTTTAAGGGTTAACCACCAATTATCAATCTACTCTTGATAACACTACCTTAGAACTTGGATATAATATTGGCAGCGAAAGAGTCACTCATCCATAGTTGGTTTCTTAATAGACATTTTTACCTCTAATCATTCCTTCTACTTTGTTATTTAGGTACTTTACTTATGTTTCTTTGTACCTTTTAGACTATTGTTATTCTTTGTTTTTGTTGTGCACTTCTCATATTATTGTTATCTTTTAGTTACCTAATTTTTACCTTTTGATATTTTTCTTTTTCATTTTTGAGTTATCGTCCCATTTTTATTCTACATGGCCATCTCATTTGACTAGTGGTACTTTTGTGCATGGGTTTTCTTTGTGTTTCCCATCATGTCTTCTGTAGGTGTTAGTGGTCAAGATCCCTACTATGGTAGCCAATGATGGATACTAACACTTGTTCACCCATTGCCTTTGGTTCCCTTTTAGTCTAGATATATAAAACCCAGGGCAATTCTTGCTTTTGGTATATCCTTTGATCATGTTTCCTTTTAATAATTTATCTTTGCTAATTATCCTAAGTATGTTACATATCTT
>MNCI01005895.1:1132906-1163799 GCA_015680685.1 Gnetum montanum
TGTTTTTGCAATGTCTCTCCCACCATTTCTGGCAAATTCATGATAACAAGAACGCTGGATTTGGCACCTACACCAAAAATAATGGATTGGTATCAAATTCTTTCATATCTATTTATTATTAAAATATTTACTTTTAAACATTGATGTAGGCAATGGCGTGGTGGAGATTGATGAGGATAAGGTACCAGCGAAGACCATGGTAGGGAATTTCACAGATTTATTTTTTTCTTAGATGAATGCGTGGAACATTAAAACATTAAAAAGCCAAGATTGGTAGGAGTACTGATTTTAAGAGATCGGTATTGGGTTTTACAATACCCAGATATTATTGTAATATTTATTTTTAAACCTAGTGGCAGTATAAAAAAGGATTCATCAGGCACTAGAAAATTTAATTTTCTTTGGAAGGAAAAAAGGGGATTATGCATACACACAAAAAAAAAAAAGTTCATTTCTGTTGAGAAAACAAGAAGGAGTTGATACTAGTAAATTCCATGTCACATTGGAATGAATTATGTTTAAGATTTATTGAAGATTTGTTGAGCTTTGTGGCAATTTTTGTAATTTACAATCAAGTTGCTACATTGTGGAGACAATAGAGCAGGATTGTAATTTAGGCAAGCCTCTTTTGTAATCTTTAAATTATTATTTATAATTTTAATTTGATTTAATTATAAATATTTATTGTTGAACTTATGATTAAAAGTTAGGATAAATGTTTATAATTTTACTTATGAGTGAGAGACATAAGTATGGAATTTAATTAGATTCAATTCTAATTGTTTATTATCTTGATGATTCCTTTGACTTTTTAACCGTTCCTCCACGGGATAATTTTTTGCAATGAAATAAAAAAGAAAAATAAATTTTAAAGGTATCTAGCACCAAATTTTTCCTAGCTCGTCAAGCACCCATTTGCTTGAGATTTGAAGTGAAGTTTTTAAAAATTATGCTATTGTGCTAAAGCATAATACCACCTTATTTAACTTGAAATATTGTTGTGGGTATTTTGGATTTTCACCTAGATTTCAAAATTAGTTTGTGTGTATCATCTTTGTTGCTTTGAGGCCTTGATTTTAGACTTATGAAAGCTATGAATCCTAAGAAGAAGACTACCTAAGAGCTTGGACATGAGCCTAAATAGCTCAAGGATTATTTCAAAAGTTTTTTGGTTAACATCTAAGAGGTCATTCTAAGTTGTTGGCTAGTAGATACCAAGAATTTGAAGAGGTTCCAAGAAGACATAAATGGAGATTTAATAGAAGAATTCTTTTTCACCTTTGAATGGGTTAAGAAGGAGAAGTGATCCAAGTGTCTTAAGAAGAGAAGAACCTAGAGTCTAATGGTATGAACAAAGATCTCCTTCCATTAATGCAAATTTAGAAGAAAAATATGATGATAGACTTGTAGAGATTTTGAGAAGTGCTTTAAAAATCCTGAAACACCACAAAATTTCAGCTCAACACTTTGAAACAAGAACAATTCAGAGCCTCTTGAGTTTTGGGAGGCAAAAATTTGACTAAGGCATGGAACTCACACTCAACTTGTCAAGCTAGCTTGCCCACACTCAACTTGTTCAAGCCTGCTTGCTCATGCTGTCAAGCTAGCTTGCCCTCAACGTCACCAACCCTAGCAGCTTCCAAATCAGGTCAAAACGATCCTAATTTGAATGGGCAAGGCCCCCTCGGGGCCCATTGATGGCCGCCCCAAGTTTCAATATCCAAAATTCAAGATCTCAAGTCAAAATTGCACAAATCTTGCTACTCACGCTGAGGTCACACCTAGGTCACGTTGGCAGTGTGAGTCCAGCGTGAGTAACCCAAAAAAGCCCTAAAACAACATCAAAATGGTTTGATTTTGAAGGTACAAGGCCCCCTTGAGGTCCACTAATGAATACCTCAGGTCCCAACATCCAAAATCCTGATTTTTAGGTTCAAAAACATGTGATTTCGGTCACTCACGCCTAGGTCACGCTGGCAGCGTGAGTCCAGTGTGAGTGCCTCAAAAAAACCCCAAAATAGTGTTAAAATGGTCTGATTTTGAAGGTACAAGGCCCCCTTAAGGTCCACCAATGAATACCTCAGGTCCCAGCATCCAGAATTCTAGTTTTTAGGTTCAAAAACATGCGATTTTGGTCACTCATGCCTAGGTCACGCTGGCAGCGTGAGTCCAGCATGAGTGCCCCAAAACAACGTCAAAATGATCTGATTTCAAAGGTACAAGTCATCCTAAAGGTCCACTAATGGTTACCCCAGGTTTCCAACCCTCAGAATCCTGATTTCGGGCTTGAAAATACATCATTTTCACTACTTATGCCCAAGTCATGCTGGAGCGTGAGCCCAGCGTGACCAAACAAAACAGGTCAAATCAAGCAATCCCAAGCACAATTTTCAGCATCAACTCAACCCCCAAGGATAGGCAACAATTCTACTTGTTCACAGACTCCAGAAAATCAAAATTTAGGCGTGAAACATGGCAGTTTGGCTTGGTCATGTTGAGGTCACGCTGACAGCGTGAGCCCAGCGTGACCTGCCAAAAGTGGCTCAAATCAAGCACAAACAGGCTCAAATTCAGCATCCAAGCTACCCTGGAGAGTAAGCAGTAGTTGCACTTCAAAGAACATGCATTAGAGGTTAAGATTCAGCTCAAAATGTGTCACTTACAGTTGGTCACGCTAAGGTCACGTTGGTAGTGTGAGCCCAGCATGAGCACCGATCACTACCAAGCAAAAGAACTTTCGATGCATGCTGAGGACACACCAGGACCAAATCAACTCACACTGGGAGCCCTGATGAAGTAGAGATGCTTCAAACAGCCACCAAACCACTCAAATCAATGTCATGTAGCAGTCAATTCAAGAGACCACGAAGTTTCAAGCGAGCCGGAGTCAATTTTCATTGTAAGCTTCATCATTTGTGAGCTCGTCAAGCTCTTACACTGCTTCCATGAGCGTAAGCTAGCTTGCGTTGTAAGATACAGTGCACATGATCTAGAATGTAGTCTACCTATGTACACCTGTCATGTGATCTATTTTTCGGATCTCATAGCCATTGACCTCATTCACGAATCCTACTCCAGAGCCTAGAAAAATGTATAAATACCCTCTTCATTGGCATAAATGGGCTTGGCAAACATTTGACAAAAGAGAACTAGAAATCTTGAGCCTGGACACATGTGATCCCAATGCCTGCAAACACCACACATCGGAGCTTAACGTCTGACTTGCAATCCAGACTCGCAACTACATTTTGACCGATGCACATTTTGTTAACTAACACAATACAGTTTCATTTTTGCCTTCCGTTGTGCTGTTCTGGTTCATTGTCTGTGTTATTCCGTTCTATTTGTATGTTTTCTACATACATTCTCTGTACGTTTACACACTATATTGCACATTTACATTACGTTGCATTATGCTCTTTGTTTTACATTTCGCGATGATAACCCCAGCGTAGGCCATAGCGTATGCTCGGGGAAGTCCTTGGTTGATCTGCGTACAGACCATCCAAGGCACTCTGCCTTTGTTTTTCTAGCTTTCCCTCACGCAAAGGAAGGATCATCTGTGTCTCTCCGGAGATCTTTCAGCGTTCGTTTTCTTCCAGCCTTACGCCGACGATTTCGGATAGTACAAGTCCCTAATGTTGATATTATTATTTTCAAAGATATTGAAGGTATAGATTTCTTTCTTTCTTGGTTATGAGTTATGAATAAGTATTTTCTTATTGAGAAAATTGATAATGAGTTTATAACCCATATTTTTGAGAGTAAGCTTGAAGGTTTAGTAGTTGAATGGTGGAATAGAGGATGCAGTAGGTATTTCGATGAACATGATAGACCTATTCAAAGTTGGCAGCTTATAGAGTTCATGCTAAGGCATAAATTTGAGAAGACATCCTTTTGTCATGAACCCATCAAGAAGCTAAAATATTTCAATTAGGAAGACAAAGAGGTAAAAGATCATTATATTGAGTTTTATAATACCTTGTAAAAGACTAATGTTAATTGGTTTGAGTATGAGTAAGTTTCTAAAATATCAACAAGAGTTAACATTTTATTAGCCTAAAACTCTTGATGAAGCTTATGATCTTTCCAGACAGGTTGAAATTTAGATATCAAAATTTGGATTGAAAGACAAGGATCAAAAGAAGAAAAATGAAAAGGACATAATCCAAAAACCAAATAATTCATCTAAGGAGAAGAGCGAAGATGAGAAAAAGAAGAAAAGGGATTCTACATCATCAAGAAGAGAATGAAGAAGCGATATATATCCAAGACAAGGTAGGGGCCTGATGAGTGGTGAGGTACCCCTACACTCAACCATACGAATACGAGCATAACACGTGCGATCCGGTCAAACTTCATAGACTAAGTGCCTACACGCCTCATAGAACACTTAAGGTTAATTATTTGTTGTCTTCCCAGACTTGTATTTGTCATGGTGTATGGTTAAGTAAGTCCGAGGTATATGATTTTTATGTCTTTTCAGTTTTATCTCCTATGCTAACAAGCTAAAGAGTAAAGAGATTAATTACTAACTTTAACTAACTATCTAAGTCTTAATTAACCTAGCNTTATCTAAGAAGTTCATCTTTATTGCCGTATGAAACACCATAGAGTTTTAAGCTTAGTACTCCTCCGACAAGAATCAAGCTAAGTCATGATGCTCCCCACCATGACTGAAGCTTGAAGACCTTGCAGAAAACTTCAAACAGAGTTGAATTGAGTAAGAAATGGTTCCCCAGGACCCACAGAAGACTACGGAGACATTTGGAATAAAACCTACCATTTTTAGCTCAAAATACTTGGTTTTACTGAGTATGTAGCATGCACGCCCAGTGTGCGACTTTAAAGATTGCCCGAAACAAGCACTCTAGAGCAAGATTGTCGCAAGGTGTTAACTCTCAGAGACAAAGAAATTGTTAGGCTTCATCATGGGCCCAAGAAAATTGGGTTTTGACCTCGAAATCATGTAGTTTGGGGTTCACACGTCGAGCATGTACATCCTATACACCCAGCGTGTACGCCCAGCATGCACCATCCAGCGTGTAGCACAGCATACATCAGTAGAAGACATCAGCAGAACCATGTCAGATCAAGTCCAAGAATTTTTGCAAGCAGCACTCTCGTGACATCCGAGCCCAAATCTGAAGGCCGAATTGGATACTTCCTGTTGTAATAGTAGTTTGTAAAAATAAATTCTTTTGTTTTAGTTAAGTCTGTATGCTAAATTCACACGCCAACATGTACACGCCAGCGTGCAGCAGCACATGTTGGCATGTAGCACCCTGCACACTCGTAAAGTTTCATTCTTTGCACTCGGGCAACGTAGCCATTTGTCACCTAATCCAAAATTCCAGCATCCCACAGCCAATCATCCCACCTCAGATCTGAATTTAATGCCCAAAACTTGTACAAAAATAAGGATTTTTGACCAAATCATGGTTCAAAAATCAGAGGAGATCTTGGCAACAATCTGGGCAATCCACACAGAGAACATTCATGACATCCATCCTATACACTAGACTCGGACCCTGCATGCTGAGCATACAGCCTCTACGCTGTGCCTACAATCTGAACTAGCACGCTATCACACCCCTGCATTCACCGGGGCTCTTTGTCCACCTTGTGTTATATCCACAACTGCGTCTAGACTGGTGCATTGTAATTTTTATTATCCAATAGTATTGCTGCATTTTCAGCCAAGATTTGTTACAGTTTTCGTTCGCATTATTTTTATCTCTTGTTTATATTCGTGCGCACTGATTTACATTTTTCATATTGTTTACGTATAACCTGGCATATCTCACATTGGCATATGTCCGGGGAAATCCTTGTCTGATTCACGTGCGGACCATCCAAGGTACTCTACCTTCATCAGCTCTAGCTCGCCCTCAAGCGAAGGTAGTATCTTCTGTGGCTATCTGTAAATCTCTCAGCGTATATTTCATTCCAACCACTGACAATTTCAGATAGTACAAAAATTGGCGCTAGAAGGAGGGCTTGAAACTGTCTAAATCTAACTTGATCTCACACACCTACTCCCTGTACTGCCGATCTACTACCGGGCACCCTCAGACTCAGCAAATTCAAACCTCCAAAATCAATACCCTGTTCTGCAAACATTCTCAGCATCTACATGCTGCAAACATTCTCAGCGTCTACACGCTGCAAACACTTCCAGCATCTACATGCTACAAACACTGTTAGCGTCTACACGTTGCAAACATCTTACTCGCATTATAGACCCTCCCTACACACTGCAATCATCTAACCTGCATGCTGTAGACTCTGTCTACATGCCTTCCTGTAAACCTGTACGCTGTAGACTTAGTCTACACACCAGCCTGAAAACTTGCACACTCGTCATCCTATTTGTATGCTGATAGTTTCAGCTTGCCTGCTATGACCTCGATTTATGCATTGTGACCAGTTTCAGTATGCTGGTCGCTGAAGTCTATACGTTGGGACCCAGTCCACACGCTGTGCCAACAGGTTGCACACTGTTAACTTAGGTGTACGCTGATAAGCACACCCATTTCATACTTGGCCAAGTCCTTACCTGTACGCCCTGACATTGCATCCTTTCCATTGTGTTACATTTACAACCTTTTCACCATGAATACCGCCAACACCAATGTCTCAACCAAGTCCATTCCAGATATCGTGGGCCCCACAACGATGCCGATGCCCGTTATGCAACCCATAGGGGCCCACAGTGAGGTTAATACCAGTAGAGGACCCTGTCGATCTCTCCAACTACAGGGGAAGAATCCATCATTCAACGTTATCACACAGGAACAATATAATTTCATATGTGGAAAAATCCAAGTCGGCCTAATAGTAGATCAAACTGAAATGGAGGTCAAGAGACAATATGAAGTGTTTCATAGGGGAGGACATGAGTTCATCCCTTCTCCATATCACATCATCCCTCTCCCCAAGAACTACTCTGAACTTATCTCACAACTCCTCCTCGCTAGGAATCAGTCTTTAGACCAATCTATGGAAAATCCTCAATTGGAAGAGGAGGATGACTTCGCCGCTCAGTCCGAACACGAAAATTCATACCATACCCTCAGCCCACAAACTTACGTGAACCCGTTGTTTCACCCATTCATGGGAGAAACTACATCCCTCCAGTCACTTAGAACCACTCAAGCACTTGTGCCTCAATAAGAAGCCTCTACTCTCATTCCCACTCTCCCCGCGACTGATAACCATTTCAACATACCCATTGCCATTGTTCCTCCAGTCACCACGTTACCCCCCCTCTTGCAAATACAACCCCAACAACAACCCCCTCAAAATAATGTAGGAGTGACCTTCCCACCCCGAGTGATCAAGATGCCATATGTGATACCAGCTTCTACATCCACACACTATATACCACAGATCCAAACTCAAGGAGTTCCCTTCACCACTTCAACTCAACAAGTTCAGGGTGTTCCTGCACAAAACATGACCGGACAATGGGCTAGGACTGGTACACAAGCACATCAACCCCATAATTACAACGTATTGCCTCCTACAATTCCACCCATAAACATCCCTTAGGTATAGCAACAATAACTACAACAACCCTTTCCTTACAATATGCCACCCTTAGCAGCATCTACCATGAATGTTCCAAAAGCCCAACCTCCAATCACTCAACTTTCCTCTCTCCTGTCCACCATCCAACAATCTAACTTGTATACTACCCCACATAATAAATTTGCTATCTCACCTAGTGTCCAAGACTGGGCTGACACTAAAAAACTCATGCAAGAGCTAACTGACGAGGTCAAGTGCCTCAAAACCGCCATCGACGAAGAGCTTATGATAGTGGATTTCTATCAAGATGACCCTATCAGCTCTTCAATTCCACCTCTAACATTACCTAAGGGTGTTTCCATACCTACATTGATTAAATACAATGGGGAGACAGATCCCAACGCCCATCTCATAACGTTTAGATTAGAATGCACGTTACTTCAGGTGTGGCCACATGCCATCTTGTGGGTGTTCCCCATGTCCCTCACAGGGAGAGCGCTTGATTGGTATCAGGCTTTGCCCCGAAACTCTGTATCTTCTTTGGAAGATCTACTACACCAGTTTGTCACCAGGTTCCAGTATAACTTGAAGCCTGAAGCAATACTTGACAGCCTGATACAAGTCAAACAAGCACCACTCGAACCTGTTCAAAAATTTATTCAATGGTGGAGTGTTGTCCTCAATGAACTACATGAACTGATCCCGGAGACTTATCTCCTCACTATTCTAAAGGGGGCCATGAATGATTTTGTGAAGTCCAAGCTATACTACCTTAACACACGCACACTTAGTCAAGCATTTGTATAAATAAAGAACATAGAAGAGGTAGCCCAAAATAGCCATGACCCCACCTATTCAGCCTTTAAAAACCAACACAATAAGAAAGACAAAGAAAAGGATAAGGCAACAATAGCAGCAGTAGCGGAAACATGACAAATGAGTATGGGACAACAAGGTAAACCGCCTACTGCCCCTACTAACTATGTTAGACCTCCTCCCTCTACTGTACCCGAACCGTCCACATCACAAAATCCTACACCAAGTCGTGCAAGAAACTTCGAGAGAAGAGACCCCTCTCAATACACACTGTTGCCCATGAAACCCTCACAATTATTTGACCAACTCTTGAAGGCTGGGCTAATGAAACATAAACAATTGTCCCCGGCAGCAATCCAAAGACATGATCGATTTTGTCAGTTGGTCGAGAACCGAAGCTTGGCAATGCCTGATGAGCCTCCAATTCCAAGAGGGTTTAGAATAGACTGCTTTTGTGATTATCATCAACGCAATGGGCATGGCACTGATTATTGCTTCACCCTAAAACAAGATATCCAACAGATGATCGACGGAGGTGAGATTACTTTCGATGAAGCCAACCTGGTCAAGCCACAAAACCAGGCTATGGGCATATATAAGGACCCTCTAAACACCAAGAAGGCTTCATACGTAATTAACACCATCTACCTGACAACGAACAAGAAGCACCTAGAATTAACACCGTTTACTCAGATAATGAACAACAAATACCTACGAGACCCTTTGTAGTTCGTATTCCTCATACTGCAAAAACTCCTACACCTCAATCATCATACTCTCCATGTAATCCGCCCACCCCACAAAGACCCTATGTCATCCGGATACCCCCCGCAGTGGCAGCCTCTACCATACCACCAAAACCATACATGGTGCGCATACCTCCTGCTGCTATAAACATCCAACCTCCTACCCGGCCCGCACCCTATGTAGTCTAAGTGCCACCTGTGGTTGCAACTATGGAGGAACAACCATAAACTAAACCAACTCTGTATGTTGTCAGGATACCCAAACATCCTGATAACCACCAACCTTCCACCCTTCAAACACAAAATAAATCGACACCGTATGTTGTTAGGGTGCCTAGGCAGCCTGACATTCAACTGCCATCAACTATCCAATCGCAACCTCGGCCTACTCCATACGTCATATGGGTTCCAAAGCAACCGGATATTCAGAAACCAAATGTTCCCCCTTTTCAGACATGGGAACACTTGGCAGACAGGCTCACATGAGAACGATTGGAGAAAGAACGTTAACAGCTTGCCTTGGCACCCCCTAAGCCTACTCCATTGAGTGCAATACCCATGGCATCACCTGCTAATGAACCGAACGCTAAGGGAGAATCATCAGAAATGAATGATACATCCAAATCAACAGTTATGGAAGAAAATGCCAAACTAGCTACACATGAGATAAAATTGTTGGGCTTGATGGACCAAGTAACCATTAACAAACATACCCCTAACAGTAAAGATTTAGCAATAGATTTAACACAGGTCACATAGGCACTTAAATAGAAAAATACCTCGCTAAGCCTATATGACTTGATATTAACTTCTCAAGCTCATCGCAAAGCGCTGGTACGCATGTTAACATCGGTCCCAGTAAGCGAACGCTTACCTCCAAATGAACCTTCAATTCATGTGGTCATGTATTTGCCTCAAGGATCAACTTCTAAATCATTACGTTTCCACATTGACAACATCAAAACTGATCAGAGAACCGGAGACGTCACCCACGCACCTATTTTCATAACAATACAAGTAGGTCAATTCAAGATACATTGGGTGCATGTAGATGACAGGGCCGCCACAAACATAATACCCTACCTTGTCATCAAATAATTAGGGCTCACGCAACTAATTAAACCAACTTCCACCACATGCTTAAAATCTTTTAGTGGATCACGCGTAGTAGTAAAAGGTACTATAACTTTGGACTTTATAGCAGGGGATTGATTCCCCACATCAGCTAACTTCGTTGTCATCGACAAAATGCCAGGGTTCAATTTAATATTAGGAAGACCCTGGCTGGCCCAACTCAAAGCAGTCTCTTCCCCTATACACCAAGAGATCCACCTGCCTTACGAAGGTGGTGAAATCATCATACACGGGGAGGCTGCTACACCTACCATTTCATCGCATACAGATACAGACCAAGGCTTGGAGGTTAAGTTTGAAGAGCCTAAACAGGATGACACAAACAAAAAATAAAGTTGCACGCAACCAGTAAACAATGATCCATTAGACGTAAACAAAACTTTACCAAACATAGAAACACCTGGACCTGAAACTGTACCTACATCGCCTAACCTAGAAACTACAATAGACATCGAAACTATAGAACATACGGAAACACTAGAAGACACTAACATAGAGCATATCCCATCAGATGTCCCTTCGGCTGAATTACCATTCAACGTAATCAGTGAAGGGGACGCTGAGTATAGAATCACACCTATTAATATCACTCCTAACGTTAAATTCAAAAAAATCAAAAAATTACTAAACCGTTAAGCTACATGCTTCATCCGAAATGACGTTAAACTACCACATGTCCACAACAACATAAAACTAGCCACGGTCAGAGATGGCCAGTTTACCAAGAAACTCACCAGTGTCACTTGGAACTTCTCTTGTTTACGTGGAGCCCGAAATGACCTTAAACTAGTGCATGGGGCCTGGAATGGCTTTAAACTAGAATATCAAGACTACAGTCCATCATGACTTTAAACTGACACATATGTGCCCATGGCCCGAAATAGCCTTAAACTAGAGCATTTTTCTTATATTTCTTTTTTTTCTCAATTTAAGTTTACAGTTCATGTTACCCTGTTGCGTTGTTACGTTATCAGCCGTAGTTTCTTCATATTCCCCTACCTCTGTTCCTACTTCACGCATTACACTTAAGCAACAAAATGAACAAAAACATTTTACATTGCTACATTGTGTTTACATTCAAGCCCAAAATATTTTCACTTAACAGTATTCAAATAAAATTCAAACAAAAAAATGAATAGAAAATTCAATTAAAAAATAGAAAAAGGTATAAATGTATCCCATCAAATTACAACTTAGTGCAATGTCCTCGCACAATACATAGATCGCATGAATAATCATTTTAACAACAAACAAGAAATATATACTCATATACATATAGACAATTACAACGGTTAACTGATCCCATCCATTAGTTCATATACAATCCAAACCAAAACATTCTGCTTGCGGTTCATATAAAACATGAGCGATCCTAAGACCAAATTTAAAGCTAAGCATCAGGGTCGGGAGGGGTGTCCCCCTCAGACTCCTCGGCCCCATGGGGCCCTACTCCACTGGGGCTACCCTCTTGACCATTGCCATCACCCTGACCCTACAAAAAGGTAAAAGAAAATGATTAATACAAAAAGAAAAGAGAAGAATTCCAAAAGTTAATAAACAAAGTTCATAACTTTAAATTACTTACTGAAGAGGATCCTCCTAGATCGAACTCCAACCGATGAAGGATTTCTTCTTCGGAAACACTTGCCCAGTCAGTCCCATCAAGGCCCAGATCAATGTTGGCCAAAGCCTTGCCTTTATTCACCATGGACCAAGTGGGACATTTCAGAGGAAACTCCCCCACAGAAACCTCCCCAGAAGTCGTGGTGATTACCCTCTTAGGCGATTCCATCTCCATCATAGTATGCTTGGCAAATGCATCAAATGAGGAGCGTAGGCCTAAACCCTCAACAAACATCTCGAGCTGACGCTTCTCTATAGATACCTCTTTTAACGACTTTTTATAATGATACTTATGGGTCTTCTCATCTTGATCCCATTTTTGTACCTTAGAAACGAAAGCCTTCCAATCTTAACATTTGAGGTTTAGTAAATCTATTTGCGCTTTACGCTCCGCTAACTCCCGAGTCAACGATACTTGGCGATTTAACAAATTCCAATATTTATCATAATTAATTTCGAAAGTTCGCCAAGAGTGATCATCTATTAACCTTGCCAAGGCAAACTCATAGTGTGATTTGAGATTGTCCTGCTCTGTTGACAGCTTGGAAATATCTTTTTCTCCCGCTTGAATCTGCACCCATAGCCTCTTGATGGAATGCCTACACGTCCAAAGAGACTTGGCGTTCTGCACAACACACTCTGCCACTTGATCATAAATTTGTCAGGGCACTTGCTCAATTCTTGAGGGCAGCGCAGGTGAACTATCAATACCAGTGGCCTCAGCTGAATCCCATTTCAGTTTAGCCACTGTTCATATGAGGAGAACATACATTAGACATTGGACAGTAGCAATGGAAAAAAATCCAAAGGATACGTACCTATTCCAGGGTGAGCTCGCTCGATACGATCAACCACTTCATCAATGACACCAGTTATAAAATCCATTTTACTTGGCATTTCGATCCAAGTAAAGGGTTCATGTATAGGAGACAGGTTAACTTCAGTGGTCGTTTCCATGAAGGCCTTCATCATGGGGACTTCTAAACGAATGTTAGGGAGCATCCTAGTCTCAACATTTTCGCCTGGTAGCAGTAAAAGCATGAAATCAAAATTTAGAATGATGGAAAGCACGATTCCAAAGGAAAATGCCATAATAAGGAGAACATACCAGAATCTCTCTCCTCTTCCGGATTTGGAGGATCACCAAGGTCTAGTCTCCCTCCAAAGAAACCATCGAACATCTCATCAACGTCATCCTGATCATCGATGTTACCCTTTTCTGTTGTATCTCCCTCTCGATCTTCCATTCCTCTCATCTTGTCCCTGCCCACCTCATCCTCCTCATTTAAGTTTGTTGAGGCCTCTTCCTCCTCGATGATTGGTGCTAATCTCTCTTTTCTCACTCCAGAAGTCAACTCTGATGGAATTCATAGTTTTGACATTAGGTGTTGTATAAGCCATTGGAAATAAAGTAAAAATAACGATGATGATAACAAAGCAAAAGCAAATCAGAGAACCAAGCTTACCCTGTACAGGCATCTTAAACCATATACGTTTCACCCTTGGTTCATTTGCAGTTAGAGCAACCTCTTTAGGACGCTCACGCTTCTGAACTCTCGATTTTTCTTTTCCAATCATTTCCTGGATAACCCGATCGGCTCTCCTAGCAGTGTAGGGCACATTTTATGGTTCCAACCCTACGCTGTCATGTGTGTAAATTGACTGACCAGATGACCCCTCCATTGTGACAGAAACTGACTCGTCAATCCCCTCAGGAGCATCTTGAGATTTAGCCACCTCCAATAAGTGGTGAATCCACAGGTGAGATAGTTGATGGTGATCCCTTAGCACGTACTAATTATCCGCACGAACAACCAGAAATTCAGCCAGCCTGCACAAGTAACTGGCAAAGAATGCAAAAGTGAAATGGGATTGCGCCTCAATGTTTGAACACAACCTCACTATCTCCCCGTGGAAGCCTAAAAGCAAAAACTGGGCCCAATTATAACATACCCCAGTCTATAAAATAGTGCGCATGATGTGCATAGGTTCTACCTCAAAACTTTTTACTTGAGACAGAGACTTGGGAAACACCCGCACCTTGAATAAGGGATATAACTCATTTACTTCTTCCACTTTTGATTTTCCCTACATAGGAAACCCCTTTGAGCCCTTAAGGACACCCAACCAGTTCTCCAATTCACGAACCACATGGGTTTCCCTCTGCGTCCTATCCAAGATCACTTTAGTTCCAGCTGTTGGTACACCAAAGAAGTCCAAAAAGAACTCCTTTGACAGATGGAAAACCACTTTGACACCCTTGATGTGAGTCCTATAGTAGGCGACAGACTTGTTGAAAGAATCAATGATTCCAATCATCTCCATCACAAAAACATTAGAGCTTAGGGTAGTAAACAAATCCATGAGGCCCACATCACTTAAACGACTGACGATATGTGATGGTTCCTTCGTACGTAACCATCGCTGTGCATCATTGACTTTTCCAAATTTCATAGACAAAGTGCTCTTAGTCCACCCCATTGTGATAGTGGCTCCACCAGATGGGGCATCCACTGTACGCACAAGATAACCCCAGGGGGTGAACAATAACCAATGATGTAGCAAAATAAGCAAATGGAGGTGTCGAAAATACCATTACTTACCGTCAGTCGATGGATTCAGATCACTAGGAGTCAAATCGGCATCGCGTGGGAAAATTAGCCCATTATGAGACCAATCCCCATGCAACCACCCCCTAGCCTTGCATTGCACAAGTGCCCTCGAGTACTGTTTGTGGAAATGAACGATGTCGCCCTTAGTCTGGGCCAACATGGCACCACGAAGAGTGGGGCTTGCCATGAAAGCCTCCAAGGCAGTACGAGCCAAAGCAAGCCCATCATCATCTATGCACACTCCTTCTTTATCAAACTGAGGCCTGCAAAGAGATGGCGGTCAAAATATAAACCACTATTAAGCAGTAAGGCAAAAAGCGACAAATTGAACAACCTTACCTTCCTACTTGGTACACCGTTCCAGGAGGGTTCTGGAACAAATTATGCGCACAAGAAGCTAGGAACAAGGTGTTATTAATGCGGTAAGATCCATGTGACAATAAGTCCCACACAAACGATAATGGATGGCTAGATCGAGTTCCTCCAGAGGGACCGTCCTCAATAGTGAGTGGTCCCTCGTCAATGTCCACCACGAAAGCCACAACGCCATTTGAAGACCCTGATAACATGGTCTCAAGCACGCTCAATGCTAATTGTTCACTTAAATGCAACCATATTACCATGTTAAATTTGTCTAAGATGAAGGCAAGGAATTCATAGGCCCCTTCTCTGAACCATACCCCATTGCGATCAATTGTCATATCAGAAACTGGCTCGTCAGAATCAATCGGACCAAACCATGTCAGAACTCCAACAAGCTCAACCACCAAGAGGAAAGGTTTGGGATCCCTGCATGTATTCAAGAAATAGGGTAAATAAGCCACGTAAAAATAAATTTCTACCCTAGGGGGCCAACACTTTGAAAAAATTCTAGCATTTAAACTCAACAAGCACGCCGCACGCTGGAAAACTCAGTGTGCAGATCTTGCATGCTGCACGTTGGAGCATGATCACACCAACCATACACGCTAAGTATAGAAACCTTACGCTATGGAAACATCTACGCTACGCAATGAGAAAATCGACAGGAATAATAGGCAAAAACACAAATTTCAACGAAGGGTCAGAGCCTACTTGCACGTCGACCCTGACCATGAGGGAATCTAGGGTCTAGGCAGACACTAAAGCATTACTTCGCTCTCTTCGATGAAGGTCAAGCTAGGATCCTTCCTCCCTTGGCCTTCTCCTTGCTTGCCATTGCTCATCATGGTGTTCACAAGAACCCTGTACGCTGGGGTTTTGTCCCTGCACGCTACGAACCCTGCACGTTGGGGTTTTGTCCCTGGACGCCGCGCTGAATCTCACACGCTGGGGTTTGAAGCTGCACGCTGGATGCCCTCTGTTGACTCGCTGCACCCTGATTTATGTCACGCTGGTTGCCACTGTCGTGTCGTATTTGCACCTGCCCCTACCTATACTACTTGATATTCACCTCAGTATACGCTGCGCTCGGTATATGCTACGCTCAGTTCACGCTGCGCTGGTCTTAGGTTCACGCTACGTTCATGCTCAAACTTGATTGTGGCTACCCTGCGGTTCACGCTAACTCCAATTTATATACTCTACGTTACACACACTAGGGGCACCTTGAAATAATTTATTTAATTAATTTGAAAATTAACCAAAATACAAAGAATGTGTAAATACATAAGAACAAAGCATAAGTAATGATAATGAATAGAACAAAAACAAAAAAATAATATACTGGGATGAACACTACCCATATGCAATATTCTCTTGCAAAGCAACTCCTATTGCCCACACTAAACATTTTAGCGCAAACTCTGTATCTGGCAGTTTCACACTCAATAATGATTACAAATCGTACAATCAACCAGACATCATGAACGAACAATTAACGGCCCAGTAAGGCCTTAAACTGCCATAATCGGCCTGGTAAGGCCTTAAACTGCCATAATCGGCCCAGTAAGGCCCTAAACTACCATGTGTCCGGATACGACGATAAGTTACCATCACATACCTTAGTCTAGTTTAGATGCATAAACACATACATTACTTGCATTCAAAGATAACCAACCACTTGATTGATGCTACTCACTGTTTGTTGGTAGGAGTAAACAATTATTCTTACCACTGTCTATCAATGGACCGCACAGAATGATTACCCGAGAAATCAACATGGAGGCTATTGATTTAGGCTCAATGACAAACGACACTTTTGTGGCATCAAATCAACGAATGCTAGATTGTTTTGAAATGATGACCAAGACTCTGGACCTAGAAACTGATAGCATCACTGAAGACCCCTTAGTTGAAGTCCCCATTACCATCCCAGATGGCGAAGTTAAAATCCTGAAACTAAGTACATTGTTAAGCCCGCAACTGGCTAATGACATAACACAAGTGCTTAAGAACAACATAAAAGAATTCGCTTGGTCTTACACTGACATGCCTAGGTTAGACCCTTGAATATTCCAACACAACATTATACTCAACCCAAAATTAAGACCAGTGAAACAAAAAGCACGTAAGGTTAAACCTGAGGTGGCATTGACAGTCTGTAATGAAATCACCAAATTTTATCAGGCTAGTTTCATTTGGGCTGTTGACTATGCTGACTGGGTATCAAACATGGTCATTGTCCCAAAGAAGAATGGAAGTATTTGCCTATGCATTGACTTTCAGGACCTCAATGTTGCGACCATAAAAGATGATTTCCCCCTACCTGGCATTGATCAACTAGTTGACTCGATCGCTGGACATGCCTTATTATCTTTTATCGATGGCTTTTCAGGATATAACCAAATTCGGATTAACCCTGAGCATCAACTTAAGATGACCTTTATGACACCATGGGGTACTTTTTTCTACACAATGATGCCATTCGGTCTCAAGAATGCCGGTGCTACATACCAAAGAGTGATGACATTTATCTTTAGTGATTATATCTTCAACTCGCTCAATGACTATGTAGATGATATCGTGGTTAAATCAAAGACATCAGAACAACACGTACAAGATCTTGACTTGGTACTAAAACGTTGTTTAAAATATGAGTTGAGACTTAATCCAAAGAAATGTGTCTTTGGAGTCAAGACAGGAAAAATGCTCGGATTCATAGCCTTGGAAGCAGGGATATGAGTAGACCCTGATAAAGTTAAGGCTATAACAAACTTAAAACCACCTACCAACCTTACCAAACTTCGCGGGCTACAAGGTAGATTATAGTTCATCAGGCGTTTCATAGAAAAGCTGACAGATAAGTTGAAACCTATGAACCACTTGTAATGCAAGAACACTCATTTTGAATGGACTTCACAGTGCCAAGAAGCATTTGACAACATTAAAACAATACTTTTTCAACTACCCATAGTTTATCCACCTCGAAATGATAAAACGTTCTACATCTACCTTCCCACTTCAGACTCATCAATTACGTCCATGCTTTGCCAAAAATGAGATGACGGAACTGAAGTCCCTGTTTATTACTTAAGCCATGCATTAGTAGCCCATGAAAAGAAGTATAATGAGGTGAAAAGGTCATGCTTAGCCCTTGTCTTTTCCTTAAAGAAATGGTGACATTACCTCTTCCATAACCAAGTCAATATAATCTGCAAGGATAATGTACTCAGAGCCATCACAGGAAACATTTACGAGTCGAGTAGAATAGCTCACTGGAAAGCCATGATAGCTGAGTTTGATCTACACTACATAGCACAATCATCAGTTAAAGGTCAAGCCATAACAAATCAAATGACTACATCACTAATGCATGATCGAGTAGCAATAGAGCTAGAGTTCCCGGATGAAAATGTGAACGCAATAGACACGGTACTTGACGACTATGATGCCATTTTGAACTTTGATAGAGCATCCACCTCTCAAGGGGGAAGTGCTGCCTCCATCATCACCTATCCCTCTAGGGAGATCTGACCCTTTGCTTACTGTTTTGACTTCCATTGTACCAACAACATAGTAGAATACAAAAGTCTCCTTAGAGGTCTCATGGCAGCACTAACTTCGGGCATCACACGACTGGTAGTCAGAAGTGATTCACAATTAGTTCTAAATCAGGTCACAGACATTTATGGATGCAAAGCACAACACTTGCAACCATACTGTGATTTTACTAAGCACTTACTGAAGCAATTCAAAAATATAGACGTGCAACATGTTTCCAGAAATGATTACACCATCGCAGATGCACTTGCAATGTTAGCTCTGAACCTATCGCCAAACATGTTCCACACGTTGCCTAGCTCTATAATCAATTATACTAAACCCATAACTGATAATCCTGATGAATTACTGATTGCATCTATTAGTACAATGTAGGCCGTGGAATGGTACGACGACATAAAGTAGTACCTTTTACATGGTGAACCGCCTCAACAGCTAACAAATGCACAAAAGGACGCAGTACGAAAATGTTCTCGACAGTATGCACTAGTAGGTGACACATTGTGTTGTCGATCCTACGAAGGTATCCTGTAAAGATGCGTTAGTAGCATGGATGGCCAAACCATTGTGGAGCAAGTACACGAAGGACTCTACAGAGAGCACATAGCGCCCAAAGCAATGGCAACCAAAATAAGGCGTTTGGGTTATTATTGGCCGCACATGGAGTACGATTGTTTCTCCAAGGCCAAAATGTGTAGTATCTGTCAAAAAAATAGCAATCTGATACATGTGCCACCAAATGAGCTGCATACAGCGCAAATCACCTGGCCTTTCCAGAAATGTGGGTTAGACATTATCGGACCGATAACTCCCCTATCTTCTGTAGGACATAGCTTTATCATAACTACGATAGAATATTTCACAAAATGGGTAGAAGCTATTCCCCTTAGAAAGACCACATCCAAACACATATGCAACTTCATTCTAGAAAACATTGTGACCCGTTTTGGCATTCCGATGACCGTCATCACTAATAACAAGCCACAGTTTAGCATTGCCGAAACTAGAACCTTCTGTGAAAGTCGAGGGATAAAACATTCATTTTCATCCCCATACTACCCTCAGAGAAATGGACAAGCTGAAGCTACAAATAAGATCATCATCTCAGTACTAAAGAAGATGCTTACACAGAGCAAAAGAAAATGGCATGAATAGCTAGTATACGCACTATGGGCCTATCTCACTATGCATCATACTTCCATAGGTAAAACACCATATAGTCTTATTTACAGTTCAGAAGCTATTTTACCTTTGGATTTGTAGGTACCATCCTTAAGGATTACGCTCTTTGGACTCCTCGATGAAGATTAAAACAATGACTTGCGCATTGTTGACTTGGACTCGGTGGAGGAGGAACGCACACGTGCGCTCGATCAGCTTGAATGGTACCAACAACAGCAACAATGGCGCCATCAGCACGATATCCATAAACGCTCAATCGAGGAAGGTGACCTTGTACTCAAAGCCGTTCAGGAACTCTCGAACAAATTCTTAGCCAATTGGGAAGGACCCTACTTGGTCACCAAAGCATTCGATAATGGAGCATTTAAACTAACTGATATGAACAACAATGAACTCGCACATCCAATGAACCACTTATACTTGAAACCATTCTATGTTTGAACATGAACCCAGGTATGTGCTCATCCTGGAATCATGACAGTAAACTGATACCACAGCTCATCCTGGAATCATGACGGTAAACTGATACCACAGCTCGTCCTGGCGTTATGACGATAAACTGGCACCACAGTTTGTCTGCAATGACGATAAACTAGCGCCCATCCACAATTTTGTTCGCCAGAGTCCGCTAAGACTATAAACTGGTTTGCCTCTTCACAGTCCGCCAAGACTATAAACTAGTAGTGTACCATTTGCTACGACGATAAACTGGTACCATCCAACAGGTTATGACATAAAACTAACCCACAATAGTATACTATGACTATAAACTGGCAGCTTTGTCTCCAGTCTCCTGATCTGTAGCTGCATTCAGATTTCATCAGAGCCGCTACTGCACTCATCACCAGTTGATCTCAGCAACATTGTTGCCATCCGCACTCAGTGCCTGAAATCTCATTTAGTGCCTTTGTTTCATCAGTTGCTGTTCAAGTCTAATATTACTTACTCACTCGTGGTTTTCTTGTCTTCTTGGAGTTGTATTTGTAGGATGAAACTCAGAGGTGTTCATACGAGAATGCACTTCATCACAAAGGCAAGGTATCAGATTGTGCCTAACACACGTAACCAGATTAATCAAGCCATTCACAAGTAGATTTCCTGTTACCTTTCCTATCTATTCCTCAACATACTCTAATCAGTCATACCCCAGACACACCTAAGGCATTCCAAAACATTGAGCACACCGTTGCACACTGCAACACTTTTCAGCAGTTGCAACACACAATGTGGCACTTGAGCAATGAGTACAAGATCAAAACAAAGCTCTTTCGGCAAAAAAAAAGAAAAAAAAAGAAAAAGGGACCCTTGGCACTTCCTATACAAGCCCCAGGCGAGAAGGCAATTGTCTTGGAAGCAAGTAGTCATGTCTCAAATGCTCAAGTAACATCTCATTGCATGGCTTTGGCTCTCCACCAACAAGTTTCCTCTAAAGCTAAATAGAGGCCCTGTTCCTCCAAAGAACACAAGACATCATCATCGTGGCTTTGGTTATGCCAACAAGTCCTCTTAAACATTAAACAAGAGTCTTGTTCCACCAAAGGACGCACACCTCATGTCTTGGTCCCAAGTCTACTAGACGATGGCTACTGACGAGGATCAACATGATCTGTACATACATCAGAGCATCCCCCTCACTATGCATAATTCCTTGATTAGTTCCCAATCTCCACAATTTCCATCTCCCCTATCCAGCTACCAACTTCATTTTCCCAATCCCATGTATTACTGAACACGATGCGATGACATCTGGCCAAGTGTCAAAGGGCTATGTTTCTACGAAGTTGCTTGTGATGTTTTGTACTTCTTTGTCGACGCTTCTCGGGTTGATTCCTCCAAGTGTCAATGAAGAGGGGTCAATGAAACACCACAAAATTTCTAGCTTAGTACTTCTCCAACAAGAATCAAGCTAAGTCATGATGCTTCCCACCATGACTGAAGCTTGAAGACCTCACAGACAGCTTCAAACGGAGTCGGACTGAGCAAGAAATGGTTCCTCGGGACCCACAGAAGACTACGACGACATCCGAAATCAAACCTGCCATTGTTAGCTCAAAATACTTGGTTTTACTGAGTATGCAGCGTGCATGCCCAGTGTACATGCCTAGCATGCACGCCCAGCATGTGACTTTAAAGATTGCCCGAAACAGGCACTCTAGAGCAAGATTGTCACATGGCGTCAACTCTCAAAGATAAAGCAATTGTTAGGCTTCATCATGGGCTTAGGAAAATTGGGGTTTGACCTCAAAATCATGCACTTTGGGGTTCACACGCCAAGCATGTACATCCTGTACGCTCGATGTGTACGCCCGGCGTGCACCATCCACTGTGTAGCACAACGTACATCAGTAGAAGACATCAGCAGAACCATGTTAGATCAAGTCCAAGAATTTCTGCAAGCAGCACTCTCGTGACATTCGAGCCCAAATCTGAAGGCTGAATTGGATAGTAGTTTGTAAAAATAAATTCTTCTGTTTTAGTCAAGTCTGTACGCTGAATTCACATGCCAGCATGTACACGCCGATGTGTAGTAGCAGATGTTGGCATGCAGCACACTGCACACTCATAAAGTTTCATTCTTTGCACCCAAGCAATGCAGCCATTTGTCACCCGATCCGAAATTCCAGCATCCCACAACCAATCATCCCACCTCAGAACCGAATTTAATGCCCAAAACTTGTACAAAAATGAGGATTTTTGACCAGATTAGGGTTCAAAAATCAGAGGAGATCTTGGCAAGAATCTAGGCAATCCACACAGAGAACATTCGCGACATCCACCCTATACGCTGGACTCAGACCTTGCACGCTGAGCATATAGCCTCTACGCTGTGCCTGCAATCTAAACTAGCATGCTATCACACCTTTGCATTCACCGGGGCTCTTTGTCCGCCTTGTGTCAGATCCACAACTGCGTCTAGATCGATGCATTGTAATTTTTATTATCCAATAGTATTGCTNACGTCTAGATCGATGCATTGTAATTTTTATTATCCAATAGTATTGCTGCATTTTCAACCAAGATTTGTCACAGTTTTTGTTCGCATGCTTTTTATCTCTTGTTTACATTCATGCATGCTTATTTACATTTTTCATACTATTTACTTATAACTCGACATATCGCGTGTCAGCATATGTCCAAGGAAATCCTTGTCTGATTCGTGTGTGGACCATCCAAGGTACTCTACCTTTGTCAGTTCCAGCTTGCCCTCAAGCGAAGGTAGGGTCTTCTGTGGCTTTCTGTAAATCTCTCGACGTATATTTCATTGCAGCCACCGATGATTTCAGACAGTACACCGTACACAAACATGTGTTCAGGTACAATATTTTCTCAAATAAAGATCCGTTCACTTTGAAGCTCCTACTGCGGGCACATGGAAAATATTCTATCTTTGGAGAGGTAAAATTGCCAGAGTTTCGCTAAGGTTCTAGATCTAGATAGAAAAAAAGGGAGAGCCACCTCTTATTTATAGACTTGGCAGCGCACCGCGATATCGCGTGGGATGTGATATTGTGTCCCATCAGGGCCATAGTAAGAATCCATGTTATAATTGTAGTGAATATGACTATAGGTAATGGAAATATGATAAGATAAAAAAGAATGCATATAAGGATGAGGAAGTCCAAATTATGCAAGAAGAAGATATACCTAAAACTTCAAGAAAGGTATGTGAGACTAAACCTTTGAAAATTATTGAGCAAAGTCAATTGAATAGCTATACTTTTGTTGGTAATGTGAATGAAAATAGAGATGCTATAAGGAAGAGTTCATTTAAAACTCATTTTAATGTGTAGGGTTATTCTTTAAATGTCCTTATTAATGATGAAGCATAAGAAAATGTTGTTTCTTCTAAGGTGGTTAATTCATTACATCTAGATGTCATTTCTCATCCTAGTCCATACAAGATGTATTGGATGATGAAAAATCATGATAGATAAACTAAGAAATAGTGTGTTATTGATTATTTAATTGGACGTTTCTAGCATAGGATTCTTTATGATGTATTGCTCATAGTATAACACCTTTGTGTTTCAAACCTAGGATCTTAGGTTTGTTATTTTTTTTCTTATGCTTGGTCTTTTAACATAAGGATATAATTTAATATATTATATTAATAATGTATTGTATATTGCTACTAGTTTATACTAGTGTATTCTAATTGTCTCTCTTAAGGTTTGAACCTTTAATCTCTTGTTTACTTACATTGGTTTTTTATATTAATACATCATAATGTATATGCCTATAGGCTTGTGTATAATATATCTTGGAACAACCCCTTATGCATTTGTAAGGCTTGACTCTTGGATATCTTGGTAAGTATACATGTTTTATTATGTATTATGTCTCTTAAGGTTTTAATCTTTAATCTTTCTCTTATTGTATATTTGGAAATTGTTGTAGTAGAAACAAGAAAGACTTCACCACAAGGGACATCTTTTAATAAAACTCATTTTAGGTGGTTGTTGGTTCCTAGTTTCACCAAGGCACAGATGTCTCCAAATAGCCTCTATTGGTAAAATGGGCTAATGTGATCAAGTATCCTTAACAATGAAAATATTTCTTAATGAAAATCTATTAACAATGCTAGGCATAGATTTTCTTTCAATGATGGTTGTATTTGAGTATGATTGTGACTATATATTCTAGTTGTTTCTTAGTTAAGTTACAAAATTTCAACAACAATTCCCATGAGGCCTAATCTTAAATATTACATGCTACATATATAAATGAATAAAAGGTTTTATAGAAGGTATTTATGTTTAATTTTGAACTATATGCTAGCTAACTTCTTGAAGAAAATTTACAAAAGCTTTGCTAGACAGAGTAGGAAATTAAGGAAAATAAGTTATTCAAAAGCTTAGAAATAGGTGAAGAGAACAATATTTCTATGCTAAACTAATTAAAAATTGGCACTTGAAACAAGCTACCTTATTTAATCAAAACAACAAAAATAAGCCAAACCTAAGCTTATAGAGAAAATAGCCTATTTCAAAAGTAGCAATCATTCCTATGTAGCCATTTAATATTAAGCTAGATGTAATAGGAAAAATCATTCAAAAAAAAAAAAAAAATGCTAAGTGACAAAAGCTAAAAGAGATAATGGAACTTGTTCAAAATTCCATTAAAAATAGTCTTTACAACTTTTCTTTTCTTTCCTTTTGAAAATTTTCTTCCACCTTATTTTTACTAATATGATCTAGGCTTTTTATAGTTGTCTTAGGCAGTTACAATGGTTATAGATTTGAAGACTATAATCTTATAACAATTTCTTCATATAATTTTTGTCTCTTGTCTAATTGTTCAGCTTCCTAGAAAATCTTTTCCATCCTCTAAAGTTGAAGCTCTTCTGTTGACAACTGTTGAGATAACTTTCCATGATTAATAAGAACTTTAATAGCTAGATTCATTGAATCTAGCTCATTACTATCAAGCTTTTTAATAACCTCTTTAGCACTTACCTTTGCCAAGCTAGACTATTATTTAATTATTTATTTTAATTACTACAACTCATGCATCAAAACAAGCTTGTTCAAAATCTATCTTCTTTTTAGTAGTTTCGCACATGATTCCTGTAACTGACATCATCATTGAATCAAGAAAAGCTTGCTTGTACTATGGTAGTTGCTCTCTTTTAGTTGTGGCTAGCTCATAAATCTCTTGAATTATTTCTTCCATCTCTCCAAACATAGCTTGTTTTTCCTTTATTTTTAAGATTTCTTTCCTCACCTCTATCATCCACTCTCTACTAGAGTTCATCTTAGTTATGATCTCCTTGAAACTTGGTAGAGCAAGATGAGAATAACTTATAGCTTTGCCTTTCTTTACTTGTTCCAACTTTGCACTTGTATTAGCTAACTTCTCCTCTAATTGCAAATTTTCTTATTCCTATTCTCAAGCAAAGATTCTTTGATAATTATAGTCACCTTTAGTTGTTCATTTTCTTCCTTTATCCCTTTGACTTATTCTTGTAACTTTGACATCTCTTGTTCATTTTGTAAAGGAAATTCTTTCAACTTGTCTATTTAGTTGTATGCTATCAATCCCATGTCTTTAATCAATATGACTATAGTTTTTGACATGTCTTGATGTGACATTGTGAGCTTCTATTTCTGATATTGTGAGCTTATGTTTCTCAATCTGTAGATCATCCTCCTTGTATTAGAAGACTACACTAACCTCTATTTCTGGATTAGTCAAGAGCTTTTAGCTTAATATGATTTTCCCCCTTTTTCTCTTATTTTGATAGCTCACATTGCTCCATTCATCAAATAGTTAGATGGAAGTTTAAGATAGTTAGGACTAACGAGGAGCTTTCCCTTTCCTTTTGCTATTGTTGCTATTGAGAATCCAATAGTTTCTACCTTTCTAATATCTGTTATTGTTGCAGATCTTTTAGCTACTCCTATAGTCTCTATTACTCTTGTAACCTTTGCTACGCTTGTAGCCTTTGTTGCTATTGTATTCTTTGCTATTATTGTAGTCTTTGCTCTTCCTGTAGCCTTTACTACTACAACTTTGCATTTATTTTTTCCAATCTAGCACTTCTAGCTATTCTTATCCTTGCATATTTTGTTCCACTAAGTAGGAACCTTTCATTAGGCATAGCTTATTTTGGGTCTAGCAGCTTCTAGGAAAAATAATTTTCTTCTACTAATTCCAAATTATCATTGGGAAAATACATTACCAAAGGATGATCTCTGCTATCCATCAACTGACATACTATAATATCTGGTTGATCATAGGCGAAGGATGGGACTTTTGTTGATAGGCTCCTATTGAGCTATTTTGGAGCTTGGTCCTTGGCTTGGTTAACTTCTCTATTAGTAGCTCTTAAATATACTATATTTGTTTCATCAACTTGATGAATCCTTCTTGTTTTGGTAGTTAAATATATCCTCTTTGGAATTTCAAGAAAATCACATTGCTCTTTATATCTTATAATTGTTCCCCTGATATGTCATGCATTGCTAAATTTTCAAAAATCAAATTTTAGGGGGAATACTTCTTTATGATTATAGTCATATACTAAGGGGCTTTTCCCCATTTTTCTTCCAACCTACAATGCTACTAGATAAGGAGCCATGGATCTAGGTAATTTAAAAGATTTCCCCTTGAAACCAGCTATTAGGATTTAGGTGTATTTAGCATGCATGAAAACTATACCCTTACATTTCCTTTTTATTTCATTAATGAATTATTGTTCAACCCTTGGTGGAAAAACTCCTAAAATGAATTTAATCAAATAGGGGTAGATAGTTCATTAGGAATTCCAAAGTTCGAGGCTTCAAATAGCTCTTAAGATAAATAAATAGGAAAAAAATCATAGAAGGCATCTTCAAGGCGGGTTCTTCTCTATGAAGCATAACTAATAAAAATTGGTGTTGCCCTTTCTAGCTTAGGAACTTTGCTTAATAGATAGTCCATTAAAAGAGAGCTTAAACTTAACTAAGATCCTTACTTGTGAATTTTAGCTAAGCTATCTTGTAGTACATCATTCATATACTACACTGGAAAGAAATATTTTTTGCTCTTTAGGGCTATTGAGATCCAAACATGGAAATATAGAACTGAATTTATTTCACATCCAAAATAAAAATTTAATGCTAAAATAAAAATCCTATGTGGAAACCTAAGTTCTAAAGCTTTTGTGATGGCATTTTGATATCCCCAATCTTTCACCAAATTAGCCAGAGGGAGCTTCATACTTTTTCAAGTTTTAGGATGAGCCCAAAATCACCTGTTGATTATATCTTCATTGTATTGGTGAGCTTCTAACTCTGTGGTATCTGGTTCTATGAGGCCATAGGGTTTGTATGAATGGATTTAGAAAATTAAGAGAGGTGAAAGAATAAGAAAATGAGAAAAATCAAAATAAACAAACATTAGACTTCATGATATATAAAAAAAAGAATGCATAAGTAAGGAGGAGTTGGTCCACACCCCTAACCAAATTGGGGCAAGCAATGAGGCACCACATTTTATTTGCATAGATTCATATTTATACATGAAGTCTTGTAATCATATTCCCAAATTAACTTTTGACTAATCCCTTGATTTTTGGAATTCTTCATCATCACCTCTCATACATATCCTATTATTTATAGGATTGCTCTTTTACATACCTTGAATAGGTACATGTTAGTATTATCATCCTTTTGCTTTGTTATATGCCATATATTTAATGTTGCCATTATTCTCACAATCACCCCCTTAATGAAAACATGTTAATTATCACTTAATACAACCCCTTGATGCATGCACTATTCAATTTTATGTCATGAATTTACATAATGATTATGTAGCTATATTATGAAAATATGATTGTTGAAACTTTTAACTTCTCTAAGTATCTTTGATGAAGATTTGATGGAGATCTTCTTGGTTGTTTATGGCATCACCATGATAGCTTTCCATATGATATTATTGCATGGTGTTAAAGATTTGATTTTTCTTCTAATTACTCCTCATCTATGTTTGCTGGTGGGAGGATTATGAGGTTGTTATGCAGGAGCTCATTTGCACAATGTAGAAGGTCAATCTTCTCAATAGTGCATCTTCTTGAGAATTAAGCTTGCCATTTGAAACTACATTAGATAGGAAATGTACCTTATCTTATCATAGGCATGCTCATGATATTGTAGTCTTGAGGTCATGTTTTCATCTTGCTTTAGTTGTCATCTAGGCCTTTGATTTCTTCATCTTGTTCTTTTTTTAATTAAAAATACAACATGCCTCATAATTTTGAAGGATAAAATTACAATAAGGATAGGGGATTAGGTGCCTTCTTAAAAATTTTTGGGTGCTTCCTCTTTCTCCTTGTGGTCCATGGTTACTTGAACACATAAAATGAAGGTGTTAAAGATATTTTTCTTTCCTTCAATGTTAGTCTTGCTTAGTTCTTAGCTCTGTCTTAGTTCTAAGGTTTGCCTAGTGATAGCTTTATGCTCAAGATCTATTTGAATCTCTCTTATTAACACCTATATCTCTATTCTTTAATTTTCTTTCTTGGGATAGACTATTCGATTTGGTATTTGACATATGTCTTAGTCTTTAATTTTGTTGAGCTACCTTATTTAAGGCTTAAAGGTTCAATATTCTATTGTTGACTTATGGAGCCATTATTCATAGATCTAAATTCAAGATGAGATTTATAGAATCAATTTAGGACACATTCTTAGAAAAATTTTTCCACTCTATAAACTTGCTCTACAAAGGAGCCAACATGGTAGGGTGGATTGTGAGGTTGACACATAAATTATCAATTTTCCACTTATTTTGGACTTACGTGGTTTTAGACTTTCTTTTATAACTTATTGAGTTGAATTAAAGTTTTAAAATATGTATAATTTTTTTATTATGGGCTTCATGTTTAGCTTTGTTTCTTATGTGGCATATAAAATCATTGTGGAGCTTTCGCATAGAACTAATCTTTGGTTTCACGAAAATGCCTTGTGAAATGAGTTAATATGAGAGAACTCAAAAGTGGGCTCTTCATATAGTTGAATTTCACTTCTAAGAATCTTCCTTATTGAATAGCTTACATGTTATGGTCTCTTTGATATTCTTCATGAGTTCCTTCAAAGCTAACATGGAAGAATTAAAAGATGAATTTATTATGGAAGCACTTTAAAACTTTCCATGTTTCTTCTTGGTGATGTAGTTCTTGCTAACATAATGGAATAAGTTTGCTTAGTCAACGTGGCTTAGAGAATAATTTTTTCTTTACTTAGTAGATCCATATTTTGGTTCTATTAACATGCACTAACCAGAGAACTTATGTGGTAGATCTTCTTAATAGAACCATTTTAAATCTCTATAGATCTTCTTTTATGAAGTGATGTAGTAGAATTACAAAGAGTTCTTCTTCTAGAGGCATTGTGTAGAGCTACTTTGTAGAATCATTTTTTGGCTCTACTAAAGGCTTACTGTCAACTTCCTCCTTGGCTATGTAGGATTGTTCTTATCCTTTCTTATATAGCTAATTTTTAAATCTATAAGCCTCCCTTTAACAAAATGCACATGTCATATGATATTAAATGAATTAACTCTGTATCCTTCTTTTACTTGAATGTCGCAAAGCTAATTGATGAGTGGCAAGGTACCCCTACACTCAACCATACGAATACGAGCGTTACATGCACGATCCAGTCAAAGTCCGCAGAAGGACTAGTTGTGGCATCTAAACAGTTAGCCTTAGATCGCAGTTCACTGTCTTCCCACCTGGACTAGTATTAGCTTTGTCACGTATGGTTTAGTCTAGAGTGAGATGTATGATGTGTTTCTATGCTATGGCTACTCATGAAGATAATGGAAGATAATATTAACTAAGTTAAGAGAGAAAGGGTGAGAGAGAGAATATAATCTAGCCTAAGTGCGATGAGCATCCATTCCTTGACTCTTCATACACATCTTGGACTTCGTGCACGACTACCACTGGGATTACCAAGCGTAGATTCTAGGTATGCTATTGGGTTACCAAGTAGTCACACTTAAATGCTCGTAATCAAGTTGTACTCATTTTGTGTTTAACCGGAGTTTAGGGTATAGAGAGAGATTAGCTAAGAAAGTAATAATTAACAATTAAATAAATGATTAAGCTAAGTGAATGCTGCAATGATGAAGTAATCTTGATCTTTATTTCTGGTCATGTGCATGTCCAAGTATGTCACACTTGAATAAGGATGTCGTACAATTACAATCACCATACTACGGGCATGCATTGGGAGAGAAGGGTTGAGAGGAACTTAAACTTAAAAAGTTATAATAAAATCTAAGAACTAATAATTAGAACAAGGAAAGATACCTCTTATTTATAGAAATTGAGGCAGGCTGAGATATCACGTACACGATATCGCGAGTCAGACGCGATATCGTAGCTGCGATACCGGGGGTCCAATAATTGGGCCTGATAGACCATATCTTGTATCAGGGATCTAATAACAGGGCTCCGATAACTGGGCCTGACAGACCATGACTCATCATACCCCCACGACTAAATGAAAACTCATCCTCGAGTTACAAAGAGAACAAGCTCCATTGATTACACAGTGGATAGGTATGGGATTATTTATTGGTGAGTATGGGTTCATGCCACAGTGTGGAATTGAAGAAAAATTGAGACACAACACAGAGAATGCAAAAGAAAATCCTACTGCTACATAATTGATGGAACTCATGTAGTTCTTGGTGGCGGTGGCTCCTCCATAGGTGTCTTTACCTTTTCTTGTGCTCCAGGTCTTTAGATTTGATGGCGTTGAAGTATNCCTTTTCTTGTGCTCCAGGTCTTGAGATTTGATGGCGTTGAAGTATGGCCTAGAGTTTCTCCTCT
>MNCI01005895.1:1168890-1179468 GCA_015680685.1 Gnetum montanum
TTATTTCCATCGAATCTTGCTCTATTTCTAGTTTTCTTGTGGAACTATCTCTTTCTCTGGGGAAAATTAGGAGTAGATTGCGGAGTTGTGCTCAAATGTTTTTGCAAAATTTTATTTGTTACAAGTAGGTATTATAAGGACTGCGTAGACTAGGCAGTTGAACAAAATAGGAAATTTTCAAGAACTCACAGTACTTGGCAAAGTTGGCTGAATCTCTTTAAAGTAAGTCATTTGTAGTTCACACACAACGCAATTGTTACATTTTACACAACCACATGCCGCAATAGCACACACACATACTCACATTAACTACTGAGTTTATTTGGAGGTATCTGGGCCTTGGTGTTGCCAGAGACCAGCAGGCACCTAAATCCTGTTCGAGGACACTCGTTGGCGGTCGCGTCCCAAATGGTCGCCAACACTAAGGCCATGTCCAAGGGTTCATGTTGTGCTTGTTTCAACTCTTGGATTTGTTTCCTAAAGGATGACACTCTTGCGTAGGTTTGATATCTTTTGTTATAAAGCTCTACCATTGTTGACCAACGTCGTATTGAATTTGGTTTTAATGATCTATACCATACTTTTTCTTGGCCAATGAGTGTCATAGGAAAGAGCTTGAGTTTTTGCCAACCATTATCAATGTTGTTCCATGCGTAGGCATCATAGAAGTCTTGTAAATGTTGTTGCGGATCTAAGTCATAGCCTCCTAAAAATTTGAAAAAGTTTTTTAAATTGAGCCTGGGTAGGCGGCTCTCTTTACCATGCCTACGAGAGATTTGAACAGCCTCTTGTATTTGCGTTAGGGTTGTAGTGTTCAGTGGGGGTTCATTATCATTAAGTAGGTTATGCTTTTGTGCATTGGGACAATGTTGCTTTCATTTATGTTTGTAAGAAACCCCCACCTCGAGTTGCATACTCCAATCTTCATTGTCATATAGTTTGTTGGTTCTCCAATGAACTTCCTCACTAGGTATGGCATTATCGTAATCTTGTAGGAGAGGCATGGTTGTGAAATTGGGTGTGAATTTATATGTGACTTTTTATAATTATTTCTTTCTAAAAGATATATCGTTAATTCCTATACAGCAACCTTGTATGATATAACTAATCTAGATAACTAGCATCATCCCCGGCAATGGTGCCAATGATGAGTGGCAAGGTACCCCTACACAATCATATGAATACAAGCGTTACACGCACGATCCAGTCAAACTCCATAGATGGACTAGTTGTGAGATCTAGATAGTTAGCCTTAGGTCATAGTTCACTGTCTTCCCACCTAGACTAGTATTAGCTTTGTCACGTATGGTTTAGTCCAGAGTGAGGTGTATGATGTGTTTCTATGCTACGGCTACTCCTGAAGACAATGGAAGATAATATTAACTAAGCTAAGAGAGAAAGGGTGAGAGAGAGAATCTAAGCTAGCCTAAGTGCAATGAGCATCTGTTCCTTGACTATCCGTACACATCTTGGACTTCGTGCATGACTACCACTAGGATTACCAAGCACAAATCCTAGGTATGCTACTGGGTTACCAAGTGGTCACAATTAAATGCTTGTAATCAAGTGGTACTCATTCCGCATTTAACCAGAGTTTAGGGTAGAGAGAGAGAGAGATTAAATAAGAAAGCAATAATTAAAAATTAAATAAATGATTAAGCTAAGTGAATGCTGCAATGATGAAGTAATCTTGATCTTTATTTCAAGTCATGTGCATGTCCAAGTACGTCACACTTGAATAAGGATGCTGTACAGTTACAATCACCACACTGCGGGCATGCACTAGGAGAGAAGAGTTGAGAGGAACTTAAACTTAAAAACTTACAATAAAATATAACAACTAATAATTAGAAAAAGGAAAGCTACCTCTTATTTATAGAAATTGAGGCAAGCCACGATATCGTGTACATGATATTGTTGCTGCGATATTTGGGGTTTGATAACTGGGCCTGACAGACCATATCTTGTATCAGGGCTTCGATAACAGGGCTTCAATAACTGGGCTTCTATAACTGGGCTTCGATAACTGGGCCTAACAAACCATGAATCCTCACTAATCTAAGTAGAATTATCTCATAAGGCAAATTCTTGGTTCTATGAGCTTTCATCTTCATGCTATCATGGCTAAATGATGATGTAGCTTGTAGAAATTTGTAGAGCTAGATTTTGGTTCTATAGATCTACCTTAGAAAGTAGCTTTAGCAGAAGTGGGAATGTTATTATGGAGTATAAGCTTATTATTTGTAGAGCTATTTCATAGAATCAATTTTTGGTTCTACAAACCAGGCCTTTCTAGAAGTTGACATAGTCAACACTAACATGGTAGAAACTAATGTGAAAGAGCTAACATGACATAGTTCATTTGAAGAATGGGAATCTAATTCTATTGACTAGCTCTTAGTTTAGATGTTGATGTGGCATAATTTGTTTATAGAATATCAATCTAATTCTATGGACTATCTCTTTGTTTAGATGTTGATGTGACATATGCTAACATAGAAGAGGCTAACATGACATATAGTTCTTTGTAGAATTGCTTTTTGACTTTATGAATCTAGTACTACACAATGAGCTAATGTGGTAGAAATGAAAATAAAACTTATTTTTATAGATCTATCTTGGAGAACTACTTCCTTGATCCATAGGACAAGTAGACATGGCAAAGCCATTTTGTAGAGCTAATTATTGATTCTATGAGCACCCTCTTCATGTTAATAGAGCTCGAAGAATAGTCTTCTGGAATCTAAATTTGGCTTTACAAATCGAGGCTTAAATTGCTTTTGTGATGGATTTGGGAAATGATGTTTCAAGTAGAACCATTTTATGATCCTATGAATCCTTTTTTGTAAAAGGGGTTGACTTGGTAGAGGAAAAAGTGGAATCACTCATAGAGTTAGTTTTGATTCAAGCTTATCTCAATTTTTCTCTATGACGTGGTTGTAGAACCACTTTTTAGACCAATGTTTTCTCTTCATGAGTATATTTTACATGAGAAAATGTTGACTTGGTGACATGAGTTGAGCTTTGCTGACGTGGCTTTTGGAACCAATTTAGAGTTTACATGTAGATCCATTTTTCAGTTCTACTAACACATGGTAACTAGAGTGCCTACATGGTAGAGATTTATTATAGAATTACTTGAAATCTCTTTGAACCTCCTTTCATAGAAAAACTTTTTACATTCTACAAGTCCTATTTTTTAGTTCTACTAACACATGGTAACTAGAGTGCCTACATGATGGAGATTTATTATAGAATACTTTAAAGCTCTTTGAACCTCCTTTCGTAGAAATTTTTTTTACATTCTACAATTCTTTTCCATGTTAATGAAGTTGACATGGCAGAACCAAAAATAAACTTTTCAAGAAGTAGAATTTTGGCTCTATGACTAATACTCTAAACTTTGAAGTTGACATGGTAGAGATTTTCCATGAGCTAACTTATAGAAATCAAAATCAGCTCTACTAACTACATCATTACACTTATGTGGTAGAACTAATAAAGGCACTCTTTGTAGAGCCACTTATCAACTCTACCAATCACTTTTATATTGACAAAGCGAATTTGGTTAAGCCATTAAAACCAAAATTCATTCTTAGCTCATTCATGTGGAAACCTTTTTCAAATCCACACTAAGTTCTTTTTCCTTCAAGCAAGGATTTCCATTATCTCTCACTATTTGTTTCATAGCCTATTATAATGAAACTGATTCATGAGCTTTGTGATTCCATTTTTGATGAGCTTGACTTAATTTAAAGTTAGGAAAACATGAATTTGGGCTAGTAAGCTCTATTTCTTGATGTTTGGCTCAGTCATCTCATGCAATACCAAACTTAATTAAAAAAAGCTAACTCTTCAGTTTTATGAATAATAGATTAGAAACTTTAGGAGGGCTTGTTTTGATCATTCTAAAACTATGTCATATCTCTTTTAGGAATTTTTATAAGGTTTTCTCACTTAGTACTTGTCTTACCAAAAGCATGATGCAGTAAACCCTAGATTGTTTTTATAGTAAGATCCAATTTGAAAAGCAGAACTTAAACTTTGTTCCATTAATGATGAAAATGTTATCACAATTTACATTCTTGAAAAGAGGGTTTGAGAGAAAATGAATTTCATGTTTAACATTTCCATAAACATTTCCTTTTTGACACTTTACATGTATCTAGGGCTTGCTTTCGTTTACTTGTAGGCAAAGAAGAACTACACCGATCATCATAATTTATGGCTATTCCATGAAAATGGTACATTGTTGCAACAATAGAAATATTATTATTTTATATATCATTTCTTGATTATTAGTTCTCGGTATTTAATAATGCTTGGTACATCTTGTGAAGGATAAGTTGAAAGGATGACAATGATCCATTGCTAGTATTGTTATGAATGTGTAATATATTTTATTTAATTTATATTTTTATATGATTTAGTTTTGAAATAATATAAGAATATGACTACGAGACATGTTAATAGATATTTGGGATTTATTTTAGTTATTCTTTGAATTTATCTTGAAAATCATTCTTGGACATATGGACATATTCTAGTATTTTCTTAGAGACTTTAATCCATTGGTTGATCATGAAATTATTTTTTGTTGATATATGTGAGCCAACATTAGAAAATAGATTATGTCATTATTATTGTTCAAATTTCATGACCTTGGATTTATGCCTATAAATACTTGGTGATGAGCAGTAGGGTACTTGAACACTCAACCATAGAAATGACAAGTATGTACACATAACTACATCATAATCCATGGATGGACAATGTAAGTATACTAGTAAATTGATAATAAGTTCATGACTGTTGTCTTTCCACTTAGAGTTAGCAAGGTGAAAAATGTATGATTTAACTCTTAGTAAGGTATATGAAAAAATGATATTGGTTGGTTTTAGGTGTAGTGATGGAAAAATTTAGTGCTACATAGCATGTGGAATGCCTAGCATGTATGATTGGAATGCCTAGTATGTAGGATTGGAATTCCTAGCATGTGGAACCAAAGCCCAAATCCCACATGCTACATAGCATGTGGAGCTGAAATGTATAGTGTGTGAGATGAAAATGTTAATTTTTATAGCTTGTGGAGTATTTTTAGCCCTACAAAAGCTAGAATACATGGAATTTGTAACTTGTGGAGCATTTTTAGCCTCCACAAGCTAGAGTACGTGGGGATTTGCAGTGTTTGGGTTGCAAATCTTAATTTTTTACATTAAAAAAAACTACCTAAAATTCTATCAATATAAGGCCATAATGTAGAATGTTTGGGAAAAATAAGGTAATTATTTCTACTTTTATATTTCCACCATATTACAATAAGAATTATGGCTATGAGCTTTTCCTCTACAACATTAATTTTCTTTGAGGTGTTTTATTGGCCTTTCTTTGTTGATGTTTTGAGGATTGTGCTGAGAGACATCAATAAGGAATGTGAAACACCATGGTAGGTTTATCACCAACACTTCCTATTTACAATTGATTTAGTAGTTGTCGAATCATGCTAAGAAGTGCTCATGATAATGAAACAAGGTTACAAAGATGATGAGTGGCGAGGTACCCCTACACTCAACCATATGAATACGAGCATTTCACGCACGATTCAGTCGAACTCCATAGATGGACTAGTTGTGGTATCTAGACGGTTATCCTTAGGTTGCAGTTCATTGTCTTCCCATCTGGACTAGTGTTAAATTTTTCACGTATGGTTTAGTCCAGAATGAGGTGTATGATGTGTTCCTATACTAATGCTACTCCTGGATGTAGTGGAAAATGATATTAACTGAGCTAATAGAGAGGATGAGAGAGAATCTAAGCTAGCCTAAGTGCGATGAGCATCCATTCCTCAATCATCTGTACACATCTTGGACTTCATGCATGACTACCACCAGAATTACCAAGCGAAGATCCTAGGTATGCTACTGGGTTACCAAGTAGTCACACTTAAATTCTTGTAATCAAGTCATGCTTATTCCGCGTTTAACAGGAGTTTAGGGTAAGAAGATATTAACTAAGAAAGTAGTAAATAAAAATTAAATAAATAATTAAGCTAAGTGAATGCTACAATGATGAAGTAATCTCGATCTTTATTTCTGGTCATGTGCATGTCCAAGTACATCACACTCGAATAAGGATGCTGTACAATTACAATCACCACACTACGGGCATACACTGGGAGAGAAGAACTACTTAAAACTTAACACTTAAACTAAGAACTGAAAAAACTCCAAAAATTGTCTCTTGGATCTATCTACCTCTTATTTATAAATGAGGAGACAGGCTACGATATCGTGTACGCGATATCACATATGCGATATTGCGGTTAACTAAAATGGCGACTCATCATACCCCCATGACTAAATGANACATATGCGATATTGCGGTTAACTAAAATGGCGACTCATCATACCCCCATGGCTAAATGAAAACTCGTCCTCGAGTTATAGTGAGAATAAGCTCCATTGATTACATAGTGGATAGGTATGGGATTATTGAATGGTGGGAATGGATTCATGCTGTAGTGTGGAATAAAAAGAAAATTGGACACAACACATAGAATGTGAAAGAAAATCCTATAGCTAAAAAATTGATGGAACTCATGTAGTTCTTGGTGGCAATGGCTCCCCCATAGGTGATTTCCCCTTGTCTTGTGCTCCAGGTCTTGGGACTTGATGGCATTGAAGTATGGCCTGGAGTTTCTCCTCTTTGGTTTAGGGGTCTTGCACCATCCATGCTAATGTTCTAATGTTTGATGGAGTCGGCACTTCCGATGGGTAGGGTAGTTGCGGAAACATTTGATTTGCGTTGACATACCAAGCCGCAAACACCAGTCGTTCCTTCTCATAGGCTCTGTCTTTGTCTCTGTATTCTTGAAAATCTGTAAATCATCAAGCCAAATCTATTGCAACATCTTTTTGTCCCTAGTAGCTTGCTTTAACCACCTCAAGTTTAGAATTTTCAATCTCTAGTTTCTGCAATATCTTCATGCATTCTGCAAATTTTGTTTCATATTTGCTATAGGTGATGGCTACTTGTTGCTTGAGCTCTGTTCTTGGATGCCCTAATATTAACATGGCAAGGTTGGCATACCATAGGTTTGCCAACTCCATGTATTCTGTAAGGTCTTGGATTTGCAGGTCCTGGTTCTTAACTTCCGCCTGGTGGACAAATGCATATGTGTCCAATATGGCCCGCCAGTCAGTGTGTTGAGCACTGATAGTGTTGATGTGGGACTTGGGCCATATGGATCTCCTTTTCAATGATCTATTTGTACATCCCCATGTGGTCTTGAAAGTGCTCCTTTAACTTTTCATGCCGTTTAGCCTCATTTTGCCATGCGCTTAGTTCAATAGTTGTCTTTTGGCGAATGGTGCGTACCTCCTTCATTGAGAGGATTCGGTTCTTCCTGGATAAACAATTCATGTCTTGGTTGACCCGGATGAATTATTCTCGTAACTGATGAAAATGTTCTTGAAGAACATTCTTTTGCTTTTCCACAACTGTCAACCGAAGGTTGTCAGCAACAAGCTAGTTGTTTTCCTCTTGTAAGGCCTTGAGTGCCTTTGTATGTGCATGAGTTTGCGCTTGTGTTGTAGAGGCATCCCAAAAAGCCTTCTCTTTTTCTTCTACCACCTTCTTATTCTCCATTAGTAGTTTGGTTAGTTGCTCAATTTTGAAACTGTCTAGCTGGTCTGTAGGAACAAATTGCAAAGGGTCCCGCTATGTTGCTTGTAGGGCCACAAGACTTTCTTGCAATTTTTGCACCTATGCTTCAACATGCTCGACCCTCACCTCTATCAAGACCAGCTTTCCTTTAGTGGAAATGAGGTTCGATTGGATTGCCATAACATCTTGAGGGATGTCAAACAGGGACGTCATAACTTATCCTTTTTGTAGCAATTGATGAAGTACATCCTTATGTTTTGCAGGAGTCATTGAGGTTCTGGCCAAAGTTTGAGCATCCTGTGCTCCTGTGAGATCTATTGGTGGCATAACAGGTACATTGAACAATTCTTTAACATGATCTGTGACCACTTTTGTAGCTCCTGCTGCATCTTGGTGCTGCATGACCATCACTATGGCCCCTTCACCAGTTTCTAATTACACTTGGAAAGTTGTAGCCTTCCCCGACATCTATTGTGACCAAGTGCCTTTCCCTCCTCCTGTATGAATGGACACTTCACCCCTTGCATGATCTAAAGAAATCATGGGCTATATGGCATTGTCAATGATGCAGAAGAGATTTGCATCATCATGACTTCCCCAACTGACCGTCTCAGCGATGGCTCATCGATGGTCTATAATCTTGTGGTGGCGGTGGTTGATCTTGGCCTGTGCTGGGCCCTGCTTCTTATTGTTGGTTGGGTCCCATACTTGGAGGTTAGCTGGGTCCTATAAGTTGAGTTGCAGTTGGCCCTGTCTTCTATTCTTTTTCTTGTTTTGGTCCCGGTGTCTCACCAGTGATTTTCCTTGCGGCTAGTGATTTTAACAATTTAGCATATGAAGCATTTTGGGCTTTTCAAAGGACATCATTAGTGTATCCTCTGATACCATCACATCGGCATAACTTCCTGATAAGGCAAGGAAAGGGCAACACCATCTTCCCTGTCTTCTGTTCTTCGAACCGCCTTAGGATCTCTGTAAAGTATAGATGAGGTAGGTTAACATTAATCTTTCCCATCAATACTGCACACCCCCTTGCTACATATGTTGAGATCCTTGTTAGGCCCTTCATGGGGAAGAGGTGATACATTCCAATTTTGAAATAGATCCTCTCTTCTGTCATTAACTCTCCAAATGTCTTATCCTTGCCATATGCCCTCTCCAACCAAACTCATCATGCATTAGGGTCTGAACAAGTAGATAACTGAGCAACCTCTGGCCCTGTATTTGGAAGGTTTAATACTTCTGAAATGGCCTACATAGAGAAATCAACCATCACACCACAAATGTTAACGGTGGTTCCTTGTTCTCTGTTGTTCCAGAATTGGTACGTTTCCCCTAGGTACCAGGCACCACTTGCAGAGAGGATAGGCCATAAGGGAGACCCTTTGAGATGATCCCTAATAGCCTCAGGAGCAAACTCTATGAAAGATTCGAAATTTAATTCCACAATCACCGTAGTGAATGTGGACCTTTCATGGATAGCTTGAACATAATCCTGGGGCAATGTGAGATGTTGTCCCTATTCAGGCACTGCAGCAGCTCCTCCTTCTCCCTGCCCTAAATTGTATAGTACCAGGGTCTTCCTGATGAATGCTAAATGATTGTTCCTCCTGCTCTGCATGTTGTCCGGAAGGGACTTGTTATTCACCTCTCCTAGGTTGTTTGCTTCCACCTTGAGCAGGACCTTCTTGTTATCCATGTTTTAGGGCCATCTACAATCACACGAGGCTAAGCATTAGTAAGGTTGTTTCTGAAGTTAAGTTATACCTTATTGCTTTCCTTAATTAATTTATTTTATCTCTGTGTGATGTTTCCCAAAAGATTATAATAGTGACTCCTTTTTACTTAGGTGGTTTTCAATTTTAGTTTCCTGATGTACCTAAAGGAATGAAATTATTTTTGGCACAATTATCCTTAATATTATAAATAATTACCCTTGATAATGTCCTTCGGGTGATGAAAAATTCTAAAAAATTTATGCGCTATTCATCATGTGTCCCTCCCCCACGACTAAGCTGAACACTCCAGGTTCAAGTAGGTTTAGACGAAATGAAAATCGGACTACCAGCGAGCGAGATATAGGTATAAAAGTAAGGGTCTCACAATCGCAAGGTGTAGAGAAAAATTTGAAAAAATCCCCTATGTGAATAGTTGAAAATGATGGTATGTGGTGCGAGGGGGTTACGTATTTATAGCTGAATGTGACGCGATATCGCATATGTGATATCGCGTATGCGATATCATGGCCTATCGATGTTTAGGCTAAGGGAAAAATACCAAATTTTGAAGGTTTTTCTCGAATTAAAAATGGAAATGAAGGACATGTGGGCATGTGTTGAAGGGTCTAGGGTAATTTAGGTAGTTTTGAAGGCACGAATAATGATATGTGGGTGGAATTAAGAATTAAGGCCTTGGATGGTAAGTGAGAGAAAAAGGCCATGTGATGGTTCATAGGAACGTTGAAATTCAGAGGGATAGTAATAAGGGAAAGAATATTGTGGAAAATATGCTGTGGGTAATAAATGGTGTGTGTGAGTTGTGTTATAAGTGAAAATTACAAAAGATTACACAAGTGGATCCTCCCCAAAGCAGGTTCCAACCTATAATGCCCTTGTATAACCACACTTAAAAGTGTCCATGGGCACTAGAAGGGTTAAATTAATCCACACTGGTTCCACAAAACACACACATGTAAGTATCACCGGAATGAGGTAAGAATTCTACACTATACAAGACATAAGCAATAATTACATGAACAACGAGATGAGATGGGGTATAGAAGGGATTGTAGAGATTAGGACATGAGGTGAATGACCCAGGGCACACTGAATCCTACGTGTAAAGCATGATTACTGTGTCATTAACCCATTGGTCCAAGATCAGGACCAAGTTCATTTCTCTAATTAGTGACAC
>MNCI01005895.1:1182124-1193229 GCA_015680685.1 Gnetum montanum
ATATTAAGTAATAAAGTAGTAAATGAAAATTAAATAAATAATTAAGCTAAGTGAATGCTGCAATGATGAAGTAATCTTGATCTTTATTTTTGGTCATGTGCATGTCCAAGTACGTCACACTCGAATAAGGATGCCATACAATTACAATCACCACACTGCGAGCATACACTAGGAGAGAAGGGTTGAGAGAAGAACTACTTAAAACTTAACACTTAAACTAAGAACTAAAAAAACTCCAAAAACTGCCTATCGGATCTATCTACCTCTTAGTTATAGATGAGGAGACAGGCTGTGATATCGCGTACATGATATCACATATGCGATATTGTGGTTAACTAAAATGGCAACTCATCAAAAGAGATGTCAAGAGTTTGGGATGAGATTATGACTACATTGGCTATCAAAGAATGGTTACATGGGTTAACAAGAAAATCCAAATATTGACATCATGATCATAGTATGGTAGTAACATGTGTGTTAATTGAAAAGATTTTTGTGCTTCATGCTTGAACTATTGATTACTTGATAACATGTTAGAGAAACTAGCACTTGATTCTTGGGCTTCTTTGGCCACTTAGCTACTCCATTTTGTTTGTTTGGAGCCATTAATTTCATTGGCTTCAAGCTACATTGGCCTCTTGGCTTTTCTTGGTATTTTGCTTTTCCATTTTTTTAAGAGGTAAAATTTTCATTTGGTTTCATTGCTGAGGTTGAGATTTGTTTTGTTTTCTCATTCATTAGGATGTGTTACATTCAATGAACTTGGTTATGGTATATGTCAAAGGAGATGTCATGTGGCCATAGTGTATGAATGTCAAACATAGGTCTTCATTGGTATTAGGATAAGAGAATCTGTAATTTAGCTATGGGGTAATGGCTTAAGAAGGGTAATGGACATGATGTGAGACAAGTACTCTTAACACAATGGGTCAACATAACCAAATATCATGCATTGAGGTCACATGGTAACTCATTGTTGTGATGAGTTGCACTTTTGTGATGACTTCAGTCTTCATCCTATAATCACAACTCTAAGAGAAGAAGAAAACAAATCAAAGAATACATGTGGTTACAATAGGCTACATATTGTAATAAGTAGACTGGCCATTATATGTTACAACTAGTGGAACATGAGCGTTTTGTTTCATGCTTTGCAGATTTAGACAAAGTTTGTAGTATTTTGAGATGCCAAAAAGAGATGTGAGGTTATGCAAGCTCACTTGTTGTAGGCCATAGGAAATATCAGTGTGATTCATTTTTCCAAACCTATAAACAAAGGCTAATACCACTAAAAGTAAATGTGTTATTATTACATGTAATTAAGACCATGTGAAGGCTTTAATGCCACCTTGTAGGTGTTTGATATTGTCTTGAGAAAGCTAGGTTTAGGTGAGAAAATTGATTTTATTGCTTTTCTCCTCACCATTATGGTTTGAAATGGGAAATTCGACTAAGAAATCCTTTGCAATGTTTCTAGTTTCAAGGTTAAGGGCAGTTAGGCCATTCTAGGGGGAAGTGATTAGTGGAATGACATGAAAATGCCAAAAATGCACACGTAGGAGGTGGCAAGTGGGCTGGTAGTAGCTGAGGTAGGTGAGGTAGCAAGTTATGGGCAAGGGATGGAATAGCAGTGATAGTGCCATGGCAGGGGCCTACATAGTCCCAATGTTGCATAGTGAGTAATGACATATGAGAGGCACAGTGTCCATTGGACAGAGTATGATGGCAAGAGATAGTACATGACACTACAAAGGGCATTTTGATAGGTGTAGTATGTAGTGCAGATGGTGGATGACATAGCTGCTATAGCAGGTGAATAGAAGGTAGTAGCCACAGTGTTCACATCTCAAGAAAATCCTTAGTGGGATGTTGAGCAATGAGTTTTTTAGCTTATTTGCATCTCTTTGTTTTGTAGAGAAGATCCAACCATATTTTATGTAACACCCCTCCCTACTAGAATAATGTCTCCTAATCATCCTCAATAGCCAACAACCATCACCACTCCAATGTAAGACATAAATGGTAAACCTATCACTATGGAGAGATAGAAAAATCCATTCATCGCTAATAATAATGGGTCCAGTCATGGGCTAGAAGTTCAAAATATTAGTACAACCCCTATATTGACCCATGGTAAAGTTAAGGAATAAGTGTGTGAGCTGAAACAAGTCTGCTCAGTAGCCACTACACCAGAAGACACCTAGTGGCTTGAAAATGAGAATATAAAATTGTTTCAAAGATGCATGGAACCCACTAATCCACTTATTAGTTCCAAACTTAAGAAAATGAACCAAATAGAGGACTTAGAGATAGAGATCTTACAATATGATTATACACCAAAAGAGGATATTAAACATGGGGACTCAGGAATTAAATTAAAAAATCAAGAAGAAGAAGAAAACACATTTGGACCCCCTACAACAAAAAAACCTTCAAGTCTAGTTGAAGATACATCTCTAAATCATCCAAACGAGATTTTCATCAATGTTAGATGTGCTACCATGCAAATAATTAAATCAGTAATGATGATGAATGGGAAGCTTGTGGTGTATAACCAAGGGATTGTGCGGTCCATCTCCCAAATGTGCGACCATAAGTTTAGTCGTGGGGGAGATGCCCCATCCTAATTAAAAAACTAATAAATGTTTTTTTTGAGTTTTTTAACAAATTTTTTATCATTTCCCCATTTCTTTCAACATTTTCATATTCTTAATATGTTTTCCATTTTTCAATAATTCTCTTTTCTTTTCTTTATAATTTTCTATTTTCTTCACATTCTTGTAGTTTGGTTTTGAGACATAGAATTAAAATATATTTCAAATTCTTAGGATTCTCAAATTTATCAAAGTGAAATTTGAAAATTCTCAAACATGACATCTATGGTTTGAAAAATTCCTTGCACCCTCTATTGTAAATCTGTTAATGAATCAAGCTTTAGTTCATTAGATATCTTGAGGTCATAAATGAATGTAGATACCTTGGTATTGTGAACATCCTCAACATTCCATAGAAGATCTTTGATATTTGACTTGCAATCATCAATCCCCCTAGATAGTCCATAGCCATCTCTTGTGCAATTTTCAACTCTTAACAAGTTTTATAAAATGCTACCCTAGTCTGGTCTTTCATCTCTATAGATTGCTCATATAAAACCACACTGCAAGATTCTTGTGTACTTTTGTAGCCTTTTCCAATGCCAAATAAATTTAATTTTTTACTTTTAATAGTATGTAATGTTTCATTAGAATTAGAATGCTATATGCTACTACTCTACACTCTACCAAAGCTTAATTGACTCATTTCTTTGGGTTGCAACATTTTGATACATTTGGAACAATTTTGCATTAATGTGAACCATGCTTGGATTTTTGAAAGAATTTTTTGAAATTTTTATGGATTTTTTTTTGCAGTCAGTGAATTGAAAACTAGAGTTTTTTTTATGAACATTTCATGAAATTTTGGGTTTTTGGTACTTGAAGGTGTAGCGTTGATGATCAATCTAGTTTGTTCTAGCTATGTTTTGCATATTTATGATTAAGAGTAATTTTTAAAAAAATTTAAAGGTTTTTACTAGTGCTAAAACCCAATGTTGGTCAATTTCTTGCTTAACTATAGAGTATTTGGTTTTTATTGGTCAAGTTTAACTTGAAATTTTAATGTTATTTTATGTTCATGATTACTATGGTTACTAATGGTTATGTGTTTTCCTATTTGCACATCCCTAGGAAATGGTAGTGATGGCTTTGAAAAAGTCCTTCTCCTCCTCCCATAGTTCAATTAAAATTATTGATGTTGATAATGTGTTATCACATTTTAGATGTTATGGCATTTGGTTGTTCCTAGTTACATTTTTAGAGGTTATGTATGTTACATTGTGTAACTATGGCTATTTTCATAGACCATTTGGCTATGTTCAGGCTCATGTTGTCATATTTTAATTTCATGTTTGATGCTACCATTGGCTACAATTTTTAATAATTTTTATATTTTATGTCTTTATATTGTTTTATGTTTTATGTAAATAATATATTTTAGACTATAGAGTTAAAACAAAAGTAAAATGTAAGGCTATAGAGAAAAATTTAATAATGTAATTAAAATCATGAAACATGGCATAACCAAAACTATAAATTGGTCATCATGTATATGGAAGGAAAAGGAAGAGAGGTTACATATCACTAGTTTTAGGCAATGGTAGGTCATGGCTTCACTAGTTGTAGGCCTTGATGGACTATTGTCTTGCCAATTTTAGGCCTTGAAGGGCCATGTTTATCTTCTAGCAAGCATGAGATAATCTTCAAAGAAAATAAAATAAAATGAACACTAAAATATGGTACAAGGCTATCAAAGTAAATAGATGATCATTAACACAAGAAAGAATAGGATGTCCATTATAGGATTGTTGTTTAATCTTTGGTAGATTAAGTGACTTCTTTTGTATGATCCCATGTTTACCATTCTTCTTATTTCATATGGTAATTAGCAAGTATTTTCATTGATTGTTTAATGTTGTAGGATTGGAGATGTTAGCCTTATTATTATTACTATCACTATTGTTTTTGGTCCCAGCTTGTGTGTTGAGAGTTTCATCTTGAAACTCCACCTTTGAACCTCGATCAATGTTGATATTGTTGACTGATGGTAAGCATGTGTTATCCCCATGAATGATAATTTCATAACCTTTGTATGATAAGTGAATTTTTTGATGTATAGGAGATGAGAATGCCTAAAGATTAACTAGTCATGATCTTCTAAGGATCAAGTTAAAATTGTGTGTCTCTTCAACCACTAGGAAATTGGTAGATGTATGGAATTATTATTCAACCACAAAGTCCAAGGCGATAGAACCTTGTACCACAACTCGTGACTCATTAAATGACTTGAGTGCAGAGGTAGAGGTTTCTTGGATATTTTTAGTTAAGCCTAGTTTCTCAATAATAGTAAATGATATCACATTGGTTACTACCTCATCATCCTCTTGAACATGATGAATCTTATACCTACCAACATGTATGGTAATGAGAAGAGGAGTAGAAGTTAATATTCACCTCACTATCAGGAAAGTTAAGCATGGGTTGATGTCCATTTTCTCTAAGTGAATCTTACTCAATGATAGAGTGGATGGACTCTTTATTAGTAGACATGTCTCCACTCATAGGAATAGAAGTCAATGCTTCAGCTAGTGCATCTCTATGAGCAAGAAAAGTTATGACTAAGTTGTATAAGTTCAATGATGTGTTCTTTTGTTTCAAGGATCATTTGTCTTATTCCATTATTATGAGGAAACTATTTTCCTTGGCATGTGATCTTTGAACCTTGATGGTCTTGATTTCCTCTATTCTTCCTAGAGTTGTTAGCTCAAGTTTCAAAGTATGTGCCTTGGGCCCTGTGTCCATGGATGTAGCTAATCTTGGTGTAGGTTTCAATGGGTTAGCTTGCCTCCACACCTTTTTTTATTGGCTACTTTTAGTGAGTTTAGTTGTTGGTTTGGTAATAGTTGTTTTCATAGCCTTTGCGGTGATGAAGTCTTGTTAACCACTAAGTTATTTACCACTATAGGTAAGCTTTGATCCTAGGTTGTCATAGGTTTGCTAATAGATGATAAAGGAAGTCAGATAAAAAATGGTTTCATAACCTTAGAAGGATTGGTAGAATTTCATTCATGTTGTGGTATTGATGTCATTGAACTTGTGACACGTATGATGAAAGGTTTCTTAGGGGCTACAGGTGATAGTACCTTGATGATGAAGGAGATTTTAGGCTTTATGTTCTGAGGCTCAGCACTAGTTGGTGGTTTTTTGATAACAAATGGTTTTATAGGAGGATCAGATTGTTTGGCTATGGTACACAAGGCTATGATATAAGAGTTGTTATTGGTGTTTGGAGATTTGGGCTTGTTCAACACTTGCTCTACACTGTCAATCATCTTTTGGAGGTCATCTTTCAAGGCTAAGAAAAAATTAGTATCATGACTAGCCATTTGGTGATAAAGAAAAAACCTATCAAGTTTGAAGTACTTTGGTATTTTTTGATTGTCTTTGGTTGCTATCATTAGATCTCTAGGTATGTCATAAAGAGGATTGTGTCTCTTATGAGCTTTCTCAGACAATTTATTATGTTGTATATGATTATCTCTAAGAAATTGGTCTAAAAGCTCAAAGGGCTTCATAGGTAATCTAGTGTACTTAGTACTATCCATCCATCCAAAGTTTGGTCTTGGTTAATTTGGAGCATAGGAGGTAGATGGTTAAGATGAGTTAGAAGATGTATTACATGCAAGAAATTTTTTCCTTTTCATTTGTTTTAACTCTTTTGTTACTATGGTCATGGTTATTTGTTCTTTCTTAGTTATCTTCCTATCCCTTCTAGCATGTTGGTTTTTATAGGCCACATAGACTAGATTGTTACTAGCTTTAGTTGCTTCCCAAATGTTTTTAGTTTGTAGAAAGGCTTGACTCAGTGATTGGAGCTCTAAGTAGTAGAGCTTTATCTTGATGAATTCATTTACCACTCTCTTAAAGATAACCAAAAGGTGGTAGGTTATAAAATCTCATTAAGCATTGAATTCCATCTCTAAATGAACCTTTAGGTTGGTTTAAGTGGCCCATACTTCACCTTCATAAGTTGGTTCAATGTTGTATTTGGCTTCAAGTTGTTTATGAAGTGGTTGATGAATTGGTTTATCAGGTCCTCAAGGAAATAGATGGAACCTCTAAGTAAGGTTTGATACCAATCTAAAGTCTTTCCCTTAAGGGACATAGAGAAAATACATAGTATTGTATGAGGCCAAGCATATAATAGAAGAAACTCAGACTAGAATGTGACAATGTATGTGTTGGAACTCCCTTTACCATTGTATTTGATATTTGTTGTTTGGTATAGACATGCTTGCAGGTAACATTATTTGGAAAATGGTGAGGCTTATGGAATAATCTTTGTAGAAATCCATAATTTTTACCATCTCAATCATGTTAGATTTAAGCTTTCATAACTCTTTGGTAAGGTCTTAGATCATTTGAAAGGCTTGATTCAAGCATTGGGACATTTTTGTAGGTTGTGGTGCTTGCATTGATGGCTGTGAAGGAGGTTGAATGGCTTGATGTTGTGCAATAGACACTAGTATAGCTGGGAGAGGTTGTGTGATCATGGTCATAGAGGAGTTAAAAAAGGAAAAGGATGTTTGAATTATGACATGAGGGATGAAGGAAAAAAGAGAGCATGAGAGGCTTATGAAGCCCAGGGTCCTGAAAAGGGGTCCATTGGAATGATGAAAGGAGGTGATGTGGGAGGTACCACCTATGATGGTTGTATTGAACTAGGTTGAGTTGTAAAAGGCATTCATGTGAATAATGAGGCAGAGTGGAAAGCTTGTTGAGATTGGTATGTCATTAAAAAAGATGTTGAAGTGATCATAGAGGTAAACAAGGAGGTAGGTTCAAAAACTTGGTTTGTAGAAAAGATAGAAGGTTCTTGGTTTATAATTGAGATGAGGGTGTATAGTTGGGGGTGATAGCTTGTGGAGTTGACCATTGCATAAGGTTCCTTAGGAATGTATTTGATTTGTACTTAGCCTCAAACTCATCTTGGTCTCCTTGGCTTTGGTTTGAACTAATTTCCTTACTTGCTTCTTTCTAGTTTACTAATTATGCCAACATATGTGTATGAAACTTAGTTAGTTTGCTTTGAATGTAAGGAAAGGGAATATACTCTTTCTTATTTTTGTGAATTATCTCAAAGTAATATTTAAATTCTAACTTTTTGTGAGGGATAAGCAAGCTACATTGAATATTAGTATAGATGAAGTTGTAATGTTCTTTATTTATGTTAGTGTAAGATGGTTTCTAGCCCCATTTTCCTAAGGAACTATCTACGCTCAACTACTGTAGGATTCTTGGAATTGTAGATATGAATAGTGTCTTGGTTGCAAGCCATGTGTGCTATGTTGTGAGGAAAAATGGTGGAGTGGTGAAGAGACATAAAATATGTAAGATCAAATAATTGACCAAGTATGATAGGGGTCTTAAAGATTTATTTTAATTAATTTTTAAAAATTTTAACTTTCTATTTTAAGAAAGTTGTAAGCCTCATAGCATATAAAGCATAGCTTGTGAAAGTTTCAGCATGTGAGATTGCATAGTGTGTGGAAGTTGTAGTGTGTGGAGCTATAGCTTGTAAAGCTATAGCGTATGGAATTATAGCATGTGAAGCTATAGCCTATGAAGCTATGGTGTATAGAGTTGTAGCATGTGAAGCTATAACCTATGAAGCTATAGTGTGTGGAGTTATAGCCTATGGAGCTATAACTTATGGAAACTATAGCATGTGGAATGAGTAGGCCTTTAAACACATTGCAACTACCAAGTCATAATTTTTAAAAATATTTGTTTCCTAGTTTTTCTTGTATATAAAAGGGAAATGGCTAAAACCTGAAAAGAGAAAATGGTAAAAACAAAGATTGCAATGTGTACTACAATTGCAAAGGTAGTATAGGAGATTGTGGTGGCACTATACACTACATCGAAAAAGATTAATTTTTATGTTGTAGAGTGCAGAAAATGGGAGAAGCAGTATACTCTATGGCTAAAAAAAGAAAAAAAAAATTATTGTAAGCAAAATAGGTTACCAAGTCATACACTACCCAAAAAAAATTTTTTTTTGGACTAGATGAGCTCATAGACTAAGGATAAAACTAACAAAAAAAATTTCATCACATATTTTAGCAAAGAACTTAGGCAAAGGTGCTCCTTCTAGTGTCAGAAACTATAGCGATGAAAAAATTCAGTGTTAGAGGACGAGAAATTTCCATATGAAATAGTTTAATCCTAGATCCATAGACTTTGAAAAAGGATTTAGAGCACCTTAGGTGCTCTTATTGATCACTTGAGGACTTAGAGGATTTGTTGTTGGATGTTCTGAAAATGAGAGAAAATATACAAATAGGTATTTCAAATGTTAAATCTGAGAACAAAGAGATGCATGAAATGATATGAGAAAACAAAGAAATTGCAACTTTGTATTGAATGATGTGAAAGAAAAGTTTGAGAAAATACAGATTGTGAATTGTGAAAGCCTAAGAATACAAAAATGTCTCTAAAATTTGATGTAGACAACAGGGTGTATTCTGCCAGTAGATTTGCACTTACCTTTCTTTACTCAATTTGCTACTGAACCTTGCTTGCCACTAGTTCTTTCTACTCTAGATGTTGTACATTGGATGAAAATGGTTATGGACTCTTGGATATCTACACTACTTCAAAATTTTTAAGTTTAGCCAAATGCAAAATGATCCAAAAATCTTTCAAAAAATGTAAACTTTGGCTTAAATAGGCTATGAGCATCCTAATTTCTTGCTAGTTAATTCTACTATGATTACTAACAATTTTTTGATAGATTATAGAACTATTTTGAACACTTTTCTACAACATGTGAGTAGTTTTGATTGGTTTCAACCCTCACTTGCTACTTCCACATGCTGCCTAATGTGTGGGATTGGGGTACCTAGTGTGTAAAATCAAAGCCCAAGTCCCACACACTACCTCCACATGTTGCATATCATCTAGAGTTGAAATGTATAGCACATGAGATAAAAATGTTAATTTTTGTAGCTTGTGGAGTATTTTTAGTTCCTCAAAAGTTGGAATACATGGAACTTTCAACTTGTGGAGCATTTTTTGGCTTCCATAAGATGGGATACAAGACATTTATAGCTTGTGAAGCATTTTTAGCCTCTAGAAGTTGGAGTACATGGGATCTATAGTGTGTGGGCAACATATCTCAATTTTTACATTAAAAAACTACCTAAAATTTTGTCAATATAAGGCCATAATGCATAATTAATTCATATAAAAATAAGTAACTTTTTATATTTTAATAATATTTTAATCATATTCATTACAACCTTACAATCATATGCCTTAGTTATACTTAAACATATGCACTAAGGGCTACACAAATATAATTGAAAAGACAACAACCCATGATCACAGTTAACTATCTAGATACTTCGCTAGTTTAGTTCATAGATTATAATCAAGTCATATGTGAATACTTATGATTTGTATGTTTAGGAATAGGTAATATGAATTGCTAATTACTTATGGACATCATTACAAAGGACAAATATTCAATGTTCATTTAGTAAGTTTAAATTCATCAACTATTTCCTTTGTGCTAGATCCATGTTTATATGAAAGTTCCAAGTGGTTATTAGCATTATTAGTTCAACTTATATAGGTAACTTAAGTGACTCTTTCTACACAAATTTGTAGGAGGTGTATCCTATAGGAAGTTTCTACATGATTCTATATGCCCATGAGACATTGTTGAGTTTACAAGCTTAGTCCTTCATATAATGATTAATTGTTCAAGTCAATATTCTTGTAGATGTTTTATGTTAAAATTAGTCTTCATAATTGTAAAAAAGAAGTGGTATTGCAAGCATGTGAGAAGACTTACATTCAAATAATTATATATTATAATCTTCCTAATTCTTGTAACCTTTGTTGGATCCAATATATATATATATATTAAAAATAAAAGTCTAGAGTACAAAATTTGAGGAGTAATACAAAGAGAAAAAGCTCCAAATCAATAAAAAGAAAATGACTAACTATTTTAAGGATGTTTATTTAGGTTTTCACCCTTGCAACCAATCTTGACAAACCTTTTCTCTAGGGTAGGAAATTAGACATTTCATGAAAATATTAACATTGGGTGGGGAAAGAATCCCTAGCCTTGTTAATTGAACCAACACTATCAAAAGATATTTTCTTCATATCTTGACCAATAGTTGCAAATAAATTATTAGTAGTTAAAATATGTAAAAAATGTTGTTCATTTTGAAGATTTGACATATAATTGCCAATAGATAGACTTTATCAACCTTTTTAATGATGAAAAACCATTTTAATTAACAATAGGATCTTTTGAAACCTAAGAAACATATATTTATTTCCTCTTAGTCATTGAATAATTTTTTGAAACTAATTTTATCAAAATATTTCTTAAAGATATCTTCTATTAAAAAATAGTAAAGGAGAGGAGTGGTTAACTATTGAAACATTAGTAGAAGAAGTCATTGCAAGATTTCTAGCATCTATAGAAAA
>MNCI01005895.1:1194447-1231692 GCA_015680685.1 Gnetum montanum
AAGGGTAAATGAATCATCATGTAATTGATACCTTGCTGTGGTGAAAGGTCCATTGGCTAGGTTGTGGTATGGCTGATATGGATCTAGGTATATAATAATGATGACTACCAAAGGTGTAGGGATTAGGAACAAAATCAAAAAAATTTGGGGCTAGGAGAAAATCGAAAAAATCGAGCCCCATACCCCCATGACTAATCGTGAACCTCTGGTAGTGTTAGAATGGAGAAAGGAAAGGAGAAAGAAAGATAGATAAAAAGGGATAACTACAAAAATTAGTGAAATGGATGTCAAGATGGAATGAAAAAAATAAAATCAATTGCAAAAATGTTTAAGGAAAAGAATTTAACTGGTGCTCCAAATAGGAATGTCAGTGGGTCCTCCCGAAAGCAGGCTCATGCCCTTGATGCCCTATTCAAAGAGTTCGTAGGCTCTGGGAATGTCATTTGGAATAAGAATTAAAGTCTTAACTACAAGAATTTACCAAAAAGAAAATAATGCATCAACCAAAATATGAACACTAATGATACAACCGGCAAGGAGGTGAACAATGGAGAGAAGGATGGAGAGAAGAGAATGGAATGGAATCCCAAGGACAAGGTGGTGTACAGCCCCTTATGGATTTCATGATTAATGTGACTTTGCAAGTCTCATTCCAACTCTGGTCTCAAACCAACCACATCCAGTGACTTCTCATCAATGCATTCGGCTAAACCATCCTCTTGGAAAACAAGGATGCATCTCCAAAGAGTCACCACCATTTCGACAAAGCAAATGAGAGAATGGGAAGTGAGAAGGACCTTAGTTAGAGGGAACACTTTTGGTTCCATAACTAGTGTGTGTAGACCAAGTTTATTTCATCTAGGGGGTGGAAGTTGGCGACACTCATATTCCAATGTGTCTATGTCTTCGTTGTTGGCATGGTTTTTTTCCTTAGTTCGTTCCATGCATATTTGGTTGCTTCTTCTAGTAGTTGTTAACCATGAGGTGTCTACTACTGGTTTTGTGGTTACTACATATAGGCATCTTTGTTTCAATGTTTCAAGGGAACACTTGTTGCATGGAGGCATTTCCTCCATGTCATCACCCGATGAATCACTGTATGTGATGCATGGAACTTTCCTCTTCTCGATCTTCCCATAAATGTTTATCTTAGATATTTCTAAGGAAAGATTGTCGATTCGAAGGTGTGTGTCTACTGTACTCAGCCATGCCCTTCCCATTATAATTGGGAAGTCCCCTTCATTGTTGTTCACTTCAATCACCAAAAAATTAGCTGGGTAGGACCAACCACACACAGTGGTAATGATGTCCTCCACCAATCCCAAGGGAATGGTAATGGACTAGTCTGCCAGCTCTAGTTGAATGTTGCTCTTCTTGAGTTATGGCAGGTTCCAAGCGTGATACATCTCTTGTGAAATTAAGTTGACTCCGGAACTTGAGTCAAGAAGAGCCCTATGTGATTCATTTTTGGCGACTCAAAGGTAGATTAAGGGACTTCCAGGGTCAGTTAGTTTCCTGGGAAGGTGGCCTACCTTGATCCAGTTGGTTACGGTATGCGTTAACATAACTGTCTGTGTGAAGCTCTATTGTTGGATGGAAGGGTGCTCCAAAGTGTTAAATGGTGGAGGAGTATACATGGGTTCAATTGCTTGTTGTTGCGAGAGTTTGTTTGGGCTTTTGGTTCTGAAGAAGGATCTTCTCTTTTTAAAGTTGTCAAAACCAGTAGGAGGTTGAATATTTACAGCTCTCGCAGTGTGATGTTGCTATAGTTGAGGAGGGAGTTCCCCTTACATTGTTGGAGCAAGAGGTGTTATGGGAACTACTGGTGGAAGAGGTGCAGATGCATTTGGAGGATGGTGTGGGTATGGAGTATCTCCTGGAGGAGAAGGAGTCCTCCTAAAGTACTCTCGAACTTGGTAGTGATGGTGGGGAGTTGTGTGACTCATAGAGTCCCTTGGAGAAATCGGCTGCTGCACATAATAACCATATAGATCCGGCTGTTGGTAAGGGTATTGATGTTTCGGTGATGGTATCCCCCATGACTGTGGGTATTGCCACTACTGATGCTGCCTGATGGATTGTGGTGGAGTTCCAGTTAGATGATACGTTAACGGTTGGTGGAACTGCCTTGGGTTACCTTGGGGATAAGGTAACCTTCGGGGTGTTTGCCGTTGATTAAGTCTTGGGTTAAGTGCATACACCCCAGACTCTTGTAGGTGTGAGATGATTGGACAACATCCCTCAGGATGGTCATAGTGGCAGATCTCACATCCACCATCATCGTTTGTGTTTGAATCCACAACCTCATCGGAGTTAGTGATTTTTTCCTTACCCTTGTTATGTGCAGGGCCTAAATCTCTCCGCTTTGTTTTACCTTTGTTACTACCTCATTCCACCTTAGACTCTTCTATGATTTTCAAGAAATTTTCAAGTCTAGAGTCTAAGGAACTCCATACGTCATCTACCTTAGCTGCTATTTCTGTTGTTAACTTTTGAATCGGCAAGGTTTTCCTGTTGTCCAACTCTTTGATTGGTGACTCATCCTCTTCATCGCAAAACTTCACTCCCTTCTTTCAAAGAGAGGGATGACGATTGTATTCTTCTATACTTTCCCTTTTTCGTAGCTCACCTTCTTCTTTTGCTACTTTCTCTAACAATCGATGAACTTCATGGGCTCTAAGTTGTGATAGCCTCCCTTGGGAATAAGTCCCAAGGGTTCTTCTAGTTTCATGCCTTAGCCCATCCACGATGTGGTGGAGTTGATCCCGTCGAGCATATCCATGGCCTAGGCAACGATGTAGCAATGTATAATATCGGGCCATGGTAGCATCCAAGGGTTCATGATTTCCTTGCTTCCATCCTTGGGTTTGCTTACGCAAATTGGACACTCTGGAGTACGTTTGATACTTATCGTTGAATAGTTCTAATATTGTACTCCACCTCCTGATGGTTTTTGGTTCTAAGGACCAGTACCAACTCTCTGCTTCCTTGGTGAGTGTCCTGGGAAATAACTTAATTTTCTACCACTTGTTTTCTATATTTTGCAAGGCGCAGGCATCGCGGAATGCCTGTAAATGATGTTGCAGATCAACGTTGTATCCTCCCTCAAAGCGTGGGATGTTATTCATGTCTAAATGCCAAATCCGACTATCTTTTAAATGCCTTGTGGGAATTCTAACTACCTCCGTTATGTCAAGCATACTTCGGGTTGCAAGTAGGGGCTCGTCATGATCATCTCTTTCATGATGCCTGTGATGTCTTCGTTGTTCCCTACTTTTCCTTCTTTCATACCCTTGTCCTCTCTCTTGACTCTCTCGTCGAGGTATCTCATTTTTCTTACTTTTATCCTCTTCGTTATGCTCATCATGATTGTGCCCCAATGTGGAAGGAGAGGGTGAGTGATGAGAAGAAGGAAAAGAAGAAGGAGAACCATCGCTGTGGCAATGTTTCCTACCTTCTCTTCGGCTGCTTCGGCCCTGATCGTGGTGACGATGTAAGTGCCCATCCTTGTATTTTGTTATTTTTCCCTCTGTGAATAGTTGGTGTTCACAGGAATTAGAACCAGGGTTGTGTATCATCAAGCGTAAGTTCTAATACCCAACCTCCTCACCATCATTAGGAGGGGGAACATCTCTTGCTAGAGAACCTGTTGTGAGTGGTTCACCATCTCTAGTTTCACTAAGGACGTGTGGGCCTTTGCCCTTCATCAGTGTATGTTGACTCTCCTACCTTGAGTCCCTGATACATTGTGCTTCTGTGGGATAATAATCCCTCATGTCAAAGTCTTTCGCAACGTATTCGACGTATAATTCCATCATGCCAATCTGTGCCAAGGCACGGAGAAGCATGTTAGAGATAGCACGATTCAGAGGTAACACGATGTTACCTTGCAGATCCCTCCAGTGCATCTATTCATCTTGATGGAGGATAAAGGTAAAGTTTGGAATATACTCATCAGGATGAGTATATGTCACCCTATATTGTTGAGGACGCGGCTGATTTTGGCTATGTGTTTTTGATTGCCGACTGTCTTTTGTATTATCCCTAGGTGGTGAGCTGCTCTTGTGAGAAGAAGAAGACATTGTTATTTATCGATGTGCTGATTTTACCGTTATATAATTTTTTTTCTTATTTGATTAGCCCTAAGGTTCGTTTAAGCTCCCAATGATGTGAGTGATCTCTTATGTCCTACTTAGCACACAAACACTTAGTCCCCGGCAATGGTGCCAATGATGAGTGGCGAGGTACCCCTACACTCAACCATACGAATATGAGCATAGCACATGTGATCTAGTCGAACTCCATAGACTAAATGCCTACATGCTTCATGGAACACTCAAGGTTAACCATTCGTTGTCTTCCCAGACTTACTTGTAGTTGTCACGGTGTATGGTTAAGTAAGTCCGAGGTATATGATTTTTATATGTTGTTATGTTTTTTTCTCCTATGCTAACAAGGTGAAGGGTTGAGAAACTAATTGCTAACTCTAACTAATAACTAAGTCTAAACTACCTAGCGTCAGCATCCATTCCCACTTACCGTACACACCCTGAACTGATGCAACCGTGGCTACCAAAAGCTAATCGTCACTGGGATTACCACGCATAACGCACGTGCTCGAAGTGGTCGTACTCAGGCACTTAACTAGGAGGAAAGGGTTGAGAGAATCTAATCTAGCCTAAGTGCGATGAGGGGCCAATGCCTTGACTAACCGTACACATCTTTGTGCATGACTACCACTGGGATTACCAAGCGTAGATCCTGGATATGCCACTGGGTTACCAAGTAGTCACACTGAGATGCTCGTAATCAAGTTGTACTCATTCTGCATTCTAGGAGATAAGGGTGAGAGAGAAAACAATAAATAAAATCCTATTCCATGCACTACAAGGTTTATCCAGGAAGTTCGTCTTTATTGTCATACACAACTTGTGTTCAGGTACAATGTTGCTCGAATAAAGATCCATTCACTTTACAACTCCTACTGCGGGCACATGGAAAATATTCTATCTCTGGAGTGATCAATCTGCCAGAGTTTCCCTACTTCTAGCCCAGGATGAGAAAACAAGGGAGAGCCACCTCTTATTTATAGATATGGTGGTGGACCGCGATATTGAGTATGCGATATCGCAGGGGATGACGTGATATTGTGTACATAATATTGCATGGGATGCGAGATCGCGACGGCCGCAATATCTTGTACACGATATCTTGGCTCATGCGATATCATGCCTCATAACAAACATATGACTATCTTGATGAAAATAGTGACATTACTTTGGAAGATTATCATAAACCTTTTGTAGATAATTAATTTTGCTAGCACACAAAAGAATTTCTTGCTTAAGTGAATCAAGATATACTTCAACTACTTATCAAATTATGTGAAAATCACTAGTTGCAATGAGGGTGTTAGGATGTTTGATTGGTTTAATATGAGAGACAATGTCCCTTTCAACTTTTTAAAAAATTAATGGAAGATTTGATAATTCAACAAAACAAGGAACCTTTCAAAATTCTAGAGATGTTGGATTAAAAAAGGGAGTTCACTTTTAAATAATCAATAAAGCATGATGATGATTGAAAACACTGATATTAAGGACCTTAGAAACCATTCTCGAATCAAAAAATTCTATTAACAAAAATGAGTTTGAAAAATAACAAGCATGGACAACATCCAAACCTTGATCTTTCTAAACCAAATTTAAATGATTAAAAAACTAAAGGAATGAGGTAAATAACTTAGAAGTTGCATGAAATTAGAGCTTCTGGAAATTTCATGAGTAAGAGATTCATATAAATCATCAAGCAATTAGTAGAATGGAAAAGAAGTGGTGGTTCCACTCGAAGGATCACCTACTGAATCTAGTAGTATTACACGTAATATTAATGCCAAACCCCTTACTACCTCAAATCAATGTTGAAACACTCATTGTAGAAACCCTTAGATCAATACATGTAAGAAAAGGACATTTATTTATGTTTGTCCCTTTTCTTCTTAAGAAAAAAGACACTATATAAAGAAAAATGTGTCAAACTTGAGGATAGAAAAAAATCTAAAGTTGAAAATATGAAAAATAAAGTGAACGTTAATTATAAGAATGATAAGATGATAATAAAAAAACTAGATAAGACATAAGCTTTTGTCAATATGTTTACTTGTACTACAGGATATATTTATGAGTTCAAATATATAGTTTGTAAACAAAATTCTTCCTTATCTAATAAGGATAATATTAACTCAAAAATTTAAACTTATGTCAATCAATGGGTAGATTCTTGATGTAAGGTCAATCATGATGGATAGTATGTGTCATTAGATCTTCTTTCATACAAAAGTTAGTATTTCTTTAAAGGTTTCTATTGTTGCCTCAAATCCTTTTGCTATTTTATGTACAAACACAGATGTTGAAAGGGATGTAAATGTTAGGACTAAGACCATCCTCCCTACTAATAATTAATTTTTTTCTCTTGATTTCTCAAATCATCAATTGTGACGTTGTACACTTGAGTAGAAATCCCTAAAATTGGAAAGCTTTTCCTTTACATGATTTTGGTGTTTTCTCCTTAAGCATGTGATGATCTATAAATTTTTTGCTATTACTATTATTATTATTTAGGTATAACACCCCCCACCAAAATAAATAACAAATTAAAACCTTAGGTTTAAATTATGTAGTATACAACGCAGCATATGAGAAAGAGTGTTGATTTTTGTTATATTAAAAAAATGTTACATTAATTTTGTTACTATATAATTATTTAAAAAATTATTACTTAATTTTTAAAATGTGTAGAACCCCTCAATTCAAGTTAATTTTTATGGTAAAAGTCTTGGCATGCCATGTTACAGCTTCGATTCTAGTGACACAAAGTCATGGATTTTAAAATATTTTTGTTGTCTAATAAATCCAACAAGATATAAAAACAAATAAAAATACAATTTCTATTTCAATATATTTCCAAAATAGAAAAAAAAAATTAAAGTAAAAAATTACTATTAAAAGGAAATGGAGGTGTTGGAATTGAAAGAATGATTATAAATACACTTCAAAAGATATAGTCAACATGATACTTTAGATTGGATAATGTAAAAAAATAGTTTTAGTATCTTTAGGGTGTGCTTGGTTTCCTGATTCTTGGGGTGTTGCTTTTGCAAATTCCACCCATCACCTAGAGCCACAGTACTCACCTTGCTAAGTGAGATCCCAGGAGGGTTGGTAGCTAAGCAAAAACCTAACCTCTTTGAGTGGTTGCACCCAAGCTTAAGCCTAGGTCTTCGACTTGAGAAACGAGCACCTTATCCATCATATTTAGAAAATTGTTTGGTTTTAATTAGTTCTATAAAGTTTTACTTGGATGAATATTTGATTCATGTTTGACCCATCATTTCTATTATTTTCTAAATTCTTTTTAGATTTTATCCTTAGAGATGAAATGTCATCAAATTCATGAATGCGAGGACACAACATCTCTACAAATTAATCATCCATGAATTCACCCAATTTAGGATCCTACCCTTACCTAGCTCATATCCTCTATTACTTTTTGTCTTCAAACTAGAATTTTAACTAATTTTTAATAATAAGTAAATATCACATAAAATAGCTTTGTTAAAGATGTACCTTAGGATGATTTCTTACATAGAATCTAACATTACCAATGCATTTGAGATGTTTAAAAACACTAGGTTTAACCCTTGGTTCACTAGAATTAGAGCCACAGTGTTCGAAATATCAAATTTTCTATTTGCTAAAAAGTCCAATGAGTTATTGATTAAAGTACAACTTTCCATTTCGGCTAGTAAAAGGCTTTTAACACAAGCATTTGGAGAAAAGAGAGAGTATATTGATTCAACACTTCGCAAAGAGAGAATATATTGCATCATTATGAGTAAGAAAAGAAACCAATAGAAGTTTTTTTATTATTTTTATTATTAAGGAAAGATTGCTTTTAATGTACTTTAATACTTACCATATTTTTTGAAGTTAAACTCATATCTAAAATAATTCATGTCAAGCCTTTCATACATATGCTCATTTTTAATAGGCCATAAATTAACATGTTGATGAGTCGCATTTTGGACGACCGCAATATCGCGTATGCGATATTGCAGCCCAACTGCGATATTGCATACGCGATATCGCAGCCTGTGTCCTCATCTATAAATAAGAGGTAGACAGATGAGTTAATTAGGAAGGTTTTAGGTTAAGTGTTTTAATTTCCTTCTCTCCCTTTTCCTCTCCTTGTATGCCCGCAGTGTGGTGATTGTAATTGTACGACACCTTTATTCAAGTGTGACGTACTTGGACATGCACATGACCAAAAATAAAGATTGAGATTACTTCATCATTGTAGCATTCACTTAGATTAATTATTTAATTAAATGTTATTTACTACTTTCCTAGTTAATCTCTTCTCACCCTTAAAATCCTATTAAACATGGGATGAGTACGACTTGATTACGAGTATTTAAGTGTGACTAGTTGGTAACCCAGTAGCGTACCTAGGATCTATGCTTGGTAATCCCAGTAGTAGTCGTGCACGAAGTCCAAGATGTGTATAGATAATCAAGATTAGATGCTCATTGCACTTAGGCTAGTTTAGACTCTCTCTTACCCTTTCCTCCTAGCTTAGTTAATCTTATTTTCCATTGCCTTCAGGAGTAGCGTTAGATTAGAAACCACATCATACACCTCACTCTCGACTAAACCATATGTGATAAAGATAATACTAGTTTAGGTGGGAAGATAGCAAACTACAACCTAAGGCTAACTATCTAGGTGCCACAACTAGTCCATCTCCAGAGTTCGATCGGATCATGCGTGTAACACTCGTATTCGTATGGTTGAGTGTAGGGGTACCTCGCCACTCATCATTGGCACCATTGTTGGGCATGGTGCTAGTTATTTAGATTAGTTATATCATACAAGGTTGCTGTATAGGAATTAAAAATATATCTTTTAAGAAGAAATAATTATCAAAATTTCACATATAAATTCACACACAATCGCACAACCATGCCTCTCCTACAAGAATATAACAATGCCACATCTAGTGGGGAAATTCATTGGATAACCAACGGATTATATGATAATGAGGATTGGAGTACGCAACCGAAGGCGGGGGTTTCTTATAAACATAAAAGAAAGCAACAACATCCCTATGCATGAAAGCATAACTTACTCGATGACGATGAACCCTTACTAGCCACTACAAGCTTAACCCAAATACAAGAGGCTATTCAAATCTCACATAGGCATCGTAAAGGGAGTCATCTACCCAGGCTTGATTTAAACAAATTCCCTAATTTTTTAGGAGACTATGACTTAGATCCACAACAACATTTACTAGCCTTCTATGATGCCTGCACATGGAACAAGATTGATAATGGTTGGCAAAAACTCAAGCTTTTTCCTATGATACTCATTGGCCAAGCAAAAGTATGGTATAGATCGTTAAAACCAAATTCAATATGCCATTGGCCAACAATGGTAGAACTCTTTAGCGAAAGATATCAAACCTATGCAAGAGTGTCAGCCTTGAGGAAACAAATCCAAGAGTGGAAACAAGCACAACATGAACCCTTGGACTTGGCCTTAGAAAGATATTATGCACTGCTAAATAATTGTCCAGGCCATCAGTTCTCTGAGGAAAGGATAATGTACCATATCATTGATGGGCTTCATGATGAAACAAGAGAGACCCTAGGAATGTATGCCCAAGGTCAACTATATGAACTACGAACCCATCAAGTCCAAGATCTTATTAAGAAGGTAGCAAAAGAGGAAGGAGAAATGGCTAGATGGGAGAGTGTTGAAAAACATCAACAGGACCAAAATCTCAACTTAACAAAGGTCCATGATCATAGAAAGGAGAAATCAACCTATCACAAGGAGAAAGAACCATCTTTGCCAGTACAACAATCACTAGAAGTAGTTAAGGCAAAGATCAATAAGATGTTGGAATGGACGTATAAAAAGTGTGGAGAATATATTGATATTATTGGAGATAGAGTTTTGACAACCCAAGAAACAGGACAAAATATCATTAGACATTCGGAAAGAAGGAATGAAGAAAATAAGAGCTCAACTACCAATCATACATATGAATGCAACATTTGCCTATATGATCATCCCAAGGGCCAGTGCCCAATCTTGTCACATTTATATGAGCATTGGGGAAACACGTTACACCTAGAGTTCATACAGAGATACTATGCATGATCACAGTGGCAACAATCCCAGTCATGAGGGAAGCCACCCCTAAACTAGAGACACCCTTCATATCATCCAAACCTAAACGCTTGTCTAGTTCAACATCCTATTTCCCCAGCTGGGCCAACATACTCTATCTCACCACATTACCATTCTCCTCAATACTATCAGCCCATGTCCTCAACACAACCATCCCCTTTTGCACCTTACACTCCTAATTTTCAACATTCTCATCCTTTCTCTCCTTCTACATCGCCACCAACTATTCCTAAGGTGTCTGCACCACAGCAACAACCTACGAACGTCACTTGTGCTACTACTGTCAACAGCAGTGAGAGGCCTCCTCAACATCGAAGGTGTCTCTTATTTAGAAATGACCTTAAGAAGGGACAACACAATTCCAAGGCCACTACATCCTTCAACTCAGCCCAAGTCCAACACTGTGGTGCATCCTTATCTTTGAACCCAACACCTCATGTTACTTCATTAGGGCCACCAATCAACACTCCAACAACCATACAGCCTAATGAACATAGTCATGGAAGGCAACATCTCGATCCTTGCATACCATCTAACGGTCCTAAACATCATAGTGGGTCAACTCGTTATCTGGGAACTACATCATATAAATTGCCCCACTATGCTCATTACAATCAAGTGTGTGAAACCCAATGGGGTAAGTACGGCCAAGTTCCAATATTTCCAACAAGCAAAGATCCCCATCATCATTTATTAATCCTTCCATCCTCAACCATTTAGCAATGAGGGATATCACCCATTCTAATAGTAAGTAGGATTAATAAATATTTTTCATTTTCTTTAATTTTATAACTTTTTGTTTTCCAGTTTTTCATTTTTCAATTTCTTGTTTTATCTTTTTATCTTTTTGTCTTTTTATATTTTTATAAGTAATCTCATTTGCAAATAAAACACTCATGCGGCTCATTGGTTGAGGTGTGTTCTGTGTTATTGAGTTTCGAGTGATCAATTATTTGGACAGTGAGCCCATTATACCCACTCATCCATTCTACAAATAAGAGGTTCTGTTCAAGGGTACAGTGATATTCTGGACATCTTTGAAACTTAAAATTAATTTTGTGTTCATTGTACCTAGAATGAAGAAGGATGGACCAAGAGGGATGATTAGGGTGTGACATCAAGGGGATTTGTGGATTCTCTTTGGTGACGTTTGTGGGAGTTATCATGCAACGCGGTTTTACTAAGGTCCTTGTAGATCTAATGAAAAATGGGAGTAAGAGTAATCAAAAGGGCACTCAAAAATCCAATATTGTTCTAGGGGTCCCACTGGAAAGAAACACACCCATGCCTGAAGGTTGGTGGCTTCTTTGGATTTAGTATCCAAAAAAGAGAAAAAAAGAGAAAAGAAAAGAAAAGTGCCACAAAACAAAAGTCACTCCTCCATTGAATAAAATTCCAAGTGATCGTACACCTTGTTGTTTTGGTACTCCCATAGTCACTCATCATGGGATGAAACAATGCGGTGTTACTAATCAGAGGAATGGACTTGGTCCCGATCTTGGAATGACGGGTTAATGACACATTAATCATGCTTTTCATGTAGGATTCATTGTGCCATGGATTGGTTACCTCATGTCCCAATCTCTACGATCCCTTCTATATCCCATCTCATCTTGCTTTTCATGTAATTGTAACTCATGTCTTGTATAGTGTAGTATTCTTACCTCATTTCGGTGATATTTACATGTGTGCATTTTGTGGAATTAGTGTAGATTATGTTTAACCCTTTTAGTGCCCATGGACACTTTTAAGTATGGTTACGCAAGGGCATTATAGGTTGGAACTTACTTTGGGGAGGACCCACTTGCGTAACTTTTGTGATTTGCACTCATGACCCACCTTCCACACATCATTTATTACCCTTTGCATATTTTCCAGCCTTTCCATGTTAATAGTAGGACGCCCGAGGACTAAGCTCGAGAAACAAGTAGCTACCACCCACATCAAATACGAAAAATAATTTTCCGAATGAAAGAAGGCATTGCAACAACTGGAGGTTGCAAATTTTGAACTTGAGGTGGTAAAGGCAAGCTACCAAGGCTAAAAATATGTCACAAAATATTTGGCTCAATGGCTTGCAGATTTCGAAGAATACAAAGACAAAGCCAAAGCCTATGAAGAGGAATGATGGGTATTTGCGACCTGGTATGTCATGGCCAATCAAATGTTTCTACAATTACCCTACCCATGGGAAATACCAACTCCATCAAAGATCAGAACATTAGCATGGATGGCACAAGATCCTTGGACTGAAGAGGAGAAGCTCTAGGCCATACTTCAACACCATCAAAGCCAAAGACCTGGAGCACAAGATAAAGGGAAAGCGCCAATGGGGGAGCCACCGCCACTAGGAACTACATGAGTTCCACAATTTTGTAGTTGTAGCACATTCTTTGTGTCGTGTCTTAATTTTGTTTTCATTCTGCATTGTGGCATAAACCCATTTCCACCATTCAATAATCCCATACCTATCCACTGTGTAATCACTGTAACTCAAGAATGAGTTTTCATTCAGTCATGGGGGTATGATGAGTCGCATTTTGGGCGACCGCAATATCACGTACGCGATATTGCAGCCTAGCCGCGATATCGTATACATGATATCACAGCCTGTCTCCTCATCTATAAATAAGAGGTATACATATGAGTTAATTAGGATGTAAGTTTTTAGTTTAAGTATTTTAATTTCCTTCTCTCCCTTTTCCTCTCCGTGTATGCCCGCAGTGTGGTGATTGTAATTGTATGACACCTTTATTAGAGTGTGACGTACTTGGACATGCACATGACTGGAAATAAAGATTGAGATTACTTCATCATTTCAGCATTCACTTAAATTAATTATTTAATTAATTATTATTTACTGATTTCCTAGTTAATCTCTTCTCACCCTTAAACTCCTATTAAATGCTGAATGAGTATGACTTGATTATGAGCATTTAAGTGTGACTACTTGGTAACCTAGTAGTGTACCTAGGATCTGTGCTTGGTAATCCCAGTAGTATTCATGCACAAAGTCCAAGATTTGTATAGATAATCAAGGAACAGATGCTCGTCACACTTAGGCTAGTTTAGACTCTCTCTTACCCTTTCCTCCTAGCTTAGTTAATCTTATTTTCCATTGCCTTCAGGAGTAGCATTAGATTAGAAACCACATCATACACCTCACTCTAGACTAAACCATACATGACAAAGATAATACTAGTCTAGGTGGGAAGATAGTGAACTGTGACCTAAGGCTAACTATCTAGATGCCACAACTAGTCTGTCTGCGGAGTTCGACCGAATCGTGTGTGTAATGCTCGTATTCATATGGTTGAGTGTAGGGGTACCTCGCCACTCATCACATGTGATTTGTATATTAGCTTTTTTTGGTCCCTTTGATATGCCATTTATATATTATTTTTTCATGTTACTCTTTAATATGCCATTTATATATTAGTGTTCAATGTTAATCAATTTCTCTTCCATTGGTTTTAACATAACATTGTTTCTTACCTAAAGAATAGAGGTGTATCATACCTCATTGCAAAATTTAGTTTTGGTTGTAAAAAGATCATACCTAGGACCTTTAGCTTTACAACCACAAGCAACCCAACATGACCTTCTCTAAGGTAGCTTAATTACTATGATTGATGATTGTTGGTAAGTGGGCTTAGTTTCACATAAGAAATTATATGTTTTAACATTTGAAAATTGACAATTGATAAGCCCTTAGTTCTTGCAGGGAAAAACAAAAGCCATTTTTGATTCTTTAAAACTATGATTTGAATGCAGAAAAGCAACCAAATCTATCAAACACAGAAGAAGTCTGCACAACTAAAAACAAACAACTATTAAGTACTATACAATGGAAAATATTCTATGATACCATTCAAATTGTGGCACAGCATGCACCTAATTAAAACTAAAAACCTAAAACTCTCTTTGTTATACATATCAAGTAATTTGCCTCTTTTGTATTGTTAGAATGACACATTAGTTGCCATTAGACCTAGGAAGTGATTTCAATCATCATACCATAAGAGACATGACAAAAAAAAAGGTAAAAACTATTCTTGATTCTTTAAAGTAGAGGAATGAAAAAAAGACATCAAAGGTTAACACATAAGAATTTTATCCAACTAAAACATGGGTAGTTGAAATTAAGTTCTATACTCATGAAAAATTCTATAGTAATAGTGAAACTATGATTCAGGGTAGTCAAGATCATATGCAAAAAGCACATTCAAATTTTGGATATTATCAAAAAGCCCTTTTTGTAATTAAATATGAAGCAATTAGCCTCTTCTCCATACAAAGAATGATACATTTGATGTTATAATATGGCAAAAATGTTGTTACATACATCAAAATTTTCCCTGGTATTCTATGATCATTTCAGGAACAAAGAAATTAGATGATGGAGGAGATAAAGTGAATTGAGTCACTTTTCTTAGTACCGAATAAGGCTTTTATAAATGTCCATATGATCTACTAAGTCAATGTTCAATGCATCTACTGTCCTCCAGAGAACTTCTAGCTTACCTTTATTCAGTCCACTCCTAAGAAACATTCAAAAGACTTTTTTGTAAGCTTTGACTTCATATCTTTGGACATGTGCAAACCAATCATTTTTTTTCTTCTTTTCAAAGAATTATCTTCATCTTCTATGGTATTTTTCTCCCATTCAAGTTATGAAGTTGTTGGTTGCCTAGTTCATTTTTATTTCTTTGATGTGAATTGCCACTTTTAGGCCATGCACACAAAGCATCTAAAGGATCAAATTCCCCTTCAGTAATTCTTTGTCTATTGGTTGTTTCCTAAAATGATCATAACATAAATGAGATAGGTAGGGATTGAAACCCAAAAATTGAATATATGCAATAAATTGATAATGACTATAATTGAATTTTGTTGTCCAATCAAGTGACTCCTTTATCATCTTTGATCCTTCCAAACCAATAACGTTCCTAAAAATAGCAATGAATACAAACAAAAGAATCTAACATTTAAACAAACTTCTTTGTTTGGATCTTCCAAACTAGAACCTACTTATGTTTTATTACAATTTCTTCATTGGTATAAGTTTATAAGTCATCATTTCAAACGTTGTCCAAGAAAATGAGGATACCCATCATCCCAAGCTAATAAAAGGGAAAATGTCATAAACAGACAGTCGTAAAACCATAGTTTATAAAGCAATGAATCATAGACAGGAATTAAAATCCAATTTTTAGAATTACTTTATTAGAAAAACTTTCTAAGTTAGTAGTATTGTCAAAAAAAATTTTATGCCTAACATGTTGAAGCTAATTCAAGAAAAAGATCATATCCAGGAATTCTAAAAACTACAACTCATAAAACAATGAACATGATTAATAAGAATCAAAATCAAACATGGTCAAAAATAGGTATATCTAAGATCCTAAGGCCAACATAAGGGAAAACATCATAACCTAATGATATGTTTATTCAAATAGAAAAAATGAATAGATCAAATGGAAATGATAAAAAATAAGCATGCAAAAATATTATTTTAGTGAACAATGGACATCATTTACATGAAGGGCTGAAAAATTTACAAGTCTTAACCATGACTTAAGGAAACACGACCCAAGGATGCCTCCATATAAATTCACTTCATAGATTTTTATTTGTTTTGAAAATTGATGATATTCAATCTTATTAATCATCAAGGTATTCATAAGAAAAGCGAAAGAAGACTAGTTTTTGAAGCCATTACAAGAAAGGAAAACCATATTCTTCTTAAAATACTAGCAATCGAAACCAAACTCTTTAGCAAATCCAAAATAGACTTACCTCAAACATTCTATGCCACTTCCCATTGATCCATTCATGTTGTACACGTAGCTACATGTGAGTATAGGAAGAGCAAGTAGCTATGTCAGGAAAAAACCCAAAAAATCAATTCTCAGAGTAATCAATCCAAAGTTTGATGATGTCTCCACACCACTAGCAATATGAATCATAAGCCTCAACTTTATGTCCCACACATAGCTCCTCCGACAGAGGACACCTTGACAAAATTAGCCAAATTTGAGATGCACATACAACTTCTACCAAAGGTTCTCCTCCATCCCTTACCACAAATTTCTTGTACTGAACCTTGAAAGCCTTAACCTGCCCCGTTTCATCCTTGATTATATCCAAAATTTTGCATTCACACCAGGCACTCACAAAATCCTCTTCCTAATTTCATGCTTCCACTTTGCTACTAATTTCCCATCCCATTCTCTTTAAAAAATTGAATTCGTTATGTAACTTTTGTGGTGGGCTAGGGGGTAGGGGGGAAGAGGGTTATGGAATTTTTTTTGGGTNACCAAAGAAAAAACCTTGAAACCAAAGTTGTAATAAGGCTCAAAGTTGCAAGATGACCCGCTAGTCACTTGCAACAAGACCAAAGCTTCTCGCACCCTGATGAGTGGCGAGGTACCCCTACACTCAACCATATGAATACAAGCGTAACACAAATGATTTGGTCAAACTCCACAAACTAAGTGCCTACACGCCTCATGGAACACTTAAGGTTAATTATTCGTTCTCTTCCCAGACTTACTTGTAGTTCTCACGATGTATGGTTAAGTAAGTCTGAGGTATATGATTTTTATAGCTTTTCAATTTTTATCTCCTAAGCTGATAAGGTGAAGGGTTGAAGAGACTAATTCACTAACTTTAACTAGCTAACTAAGTCTTAATTAACCTAGCGTTAGCATCCATTCCCACTTACCGTTCACACCCTGAACCAATGCAACCTTGGTTACCAAACACTAATCGTTGCTGAGATCACCAAGCATAATGCAAGTGGTCGAAGTGGTCGTACTGAGGCACTTAACTAGGAGAGAAGGGTTGAGAGAGAATTAATAACTAATAAAGCATGTAAATGATAAAAAATAAATAACAATAAATAAAATCCTATTTAGCCTATTCCATGCACTGCAAGGTTTATCCAAGAAGTTCATCTTTGTTTCTGTATGCAAACATGTGTTCAAGTACAATATTTGCTCGAATAAAGATCCATTCACTTTGGAGCTCCTACTACAGGCACATGGAAAATATTCTATCTCTAGAAAGGTAAAACTGCCAAAGTTTCATTAAGGGTCTAGATCTAGATGAGAAAATAAGGGAGAGCCACCTCTTATTTATAGACTTTGCAGCGCACTACGATATCGCGTACGCAATATCATAGGGGACGACCTGAGATCGTGTACGCGATATCATGTGGGATGCGATATCGCGGCCCATGCGATATCATGTCCCATCACACCCCTTGGGATGAAAGCTAAAAATAAAAATAGGCAATTCAAAAGAGATACCTCTTAAGATAAGGTAATATTATTGGCAAAGCCTAGTTCTCAATATTGATGTTGAACGTTACTAGTAATAGAGCATTTCATACCATAGTAAAATTCAGTGTAGTCAGTGTTTTGATACTAGGTATCTAGATGACATTTCCAAATAAAGAAAATAATCTCAAATAAGAGGATTTTCTAGGCCTTTTGAAGGTGTCACTTAACATAGTCATCTTTGAAGATACATAAAGGGAAACTAATAGAATGGTTAGCAATAAAAACTTGGAGAGATTAACACCACTTCTAAATTTTTCTAGAGAATGATCATTCCAAAAAAACATGCATGAAAGAGTCATTGACTTGAAAAATGGTTCATTTAGGGAAATCAACTCCTAAGAAGTAAGGCCTATTTCCAATGGTAAGACCTTGATGAATCAAGGACTAGAAAAAGAAAAATGCTTAGGTTGGGCCTTGGAAGTCCAAACATGATGAAAAATAGCTTTCCAATGTTGATTCTCAAGATGCACACTCCATCTTCTATTTAAAGTAGAGAGTTGAAATTCTTGGGCATGAAACCAAGATTTGGATTTAGAAAGGCATAGGTAATGCAGAGGGGAACCATCAAGCCAAAACCAATCATCATACCAAGGAGTATTATTGTGCAACTTAGGAACACCAAAGTTGGAAAAACCATGCTCAATGATTTGGTAAATAAAAGTATCTTGTCTTTGAAACTCCCATTTGACTTTGACATGTTGCTAAGAGAGGGTAGTAAAATCATTCATAATAGAAAATAATTGAGCAACATGATGGAGATTGTGATCAACAAAACAATTAGCTCCATGAGAAAATTCTTCATAAAGACATCCCAAACTCTTTTTGAAGATAGAAGACCACTAGATGAAGTGCATCAACAAAGAGTTCAAGCTTAATTGGGTAGGTTTGCATTGCAAAAAGCCTTTAAGTTGACTCCAACACTGCTAAATTTTCTTGAATAGAAAAGAACCTATAATCTTCTAAGAACCTCCATTGATGATCTAATTGCTCCAATGAGTGTTTTTCCATCTGTGGTGATTACCAAGATAAGAAATATTATACCTAAAAAAGATCTTCCAAGCTTCATATCCTTCTATACAACGAGTGACCCACTTGGAGGCTAAGAGAATACTTTAGTGCTCAATAGAGGGGAGGCCTAAGCCCCCGTATTCTTTGCTTAAAGTGTAGATATCACAAGTGACTCCATGAAAATATTTATGATTATTCTTATCCCCCATAAAAAATTCCTAAGAATTTTGTTAATGCACTAAAAGGAAGGTTTGGAAGGAGCCATAAGGGAAGAGTAGTACCTATGAGTGGAGCTCAAAATATGGTTAGCTATGATAAATCTACCTTCAAGAGATAAGGTTTTAGAAGCTCATTTCAAAGCTTTATGTTTCACTTTGTCCATCACATTATTTCATAAGGTAGTGAGAGTAGAGAATAAAGCTATCAGGATACCTAAAAGGGTGAAAACATCTGTAGAAGAAAGCCACTTGATGTTAAAATGATAAGTCCAAGTAGGCCTTGGAGAGAAGCTAGACCACATACCTTGCATTTTTTTCCATTTAATTTTAAATCCCAATGCTCTACAATAGATGTTAATGCAATCCAATGTAGTATTAAAATTATTATGGTCCTCAAGCAAAGTGAGAAAAGTGTCATATGCAAACTAGCTATAAATGAGGTCCTTTCCTTCTTGTGGGAGATAGATACCTCTTGACCTCATAGCATCATAGTGAGTTCTAAGAACAACTCCAAGAGCATCAATAGTAAGGATATAAAGATAAGGAGGTAAAGGAAATCCTTTTTGTACTGATTTTTGAAGTTCAATAACCTTAGAGAAGGTTTCGTTAATATAGATAACTGAAGAGGCCTTTGATAAAACAAGATCGATATGTCTATCAAAAATAGTACCTAAGTTATGATGCTTAACTACACTTCTTAAAAAAGGATCAATCAAGCATGTCACAAGATTTCACAAATTCAAGCTTAAGAAGAATGACTTTTTGATCAATGGAAGAGGTCCAATGCAAGCCCTCAATAGCAATAACGACCTTGTCTAGAATATACCTACCTTGAACAAAACCAATTTGGTCTTTATTGATGAGATGAGGAAGAAAAGGTTTTATTTATTGGCTATAGCTTTAACAACAATTTTATAGATAACATTTAAAAGAGTGATAAGATTCTAGTTGCTAATGCACATACGATCTTCTGACTTAGGTAGAAGCTTAATAATACCAGCATTGATTACTTTGCCAAAGGAACCCTTTCTAATAGCTTTCTTATACACACTATAGATAATATCTTGAAGAGTGGGCCAAAATTTCTTGAAAAATTTTGTAGTAAGACCATCCATACTAGGGCCTTTGCCATCATGAAATTGTTGAAGAGCTTTACCAAGATTATATATAGAAAGAAGAGTAGCATCACCAAATATGGAACAATTAAAAGGAGTAATAACTCCTAAGTAGGTATTAACTGTAATGGGATCAAAATCTTATTTATGAAAAGTCCCAGAGTTAAAATCAAAGAAAGCCTATAATATGTTACTCTTGGAAGTAAAGATATTATCATTTACTTGAATAGCTGGGATTTTAGGGGATGGGTATTCCCTTTAATGAGACAAAAAAATATTCAGTAGCCTAGTCACCCATACAAAGCCAAGAAAGACAGGTGTGAAGCTAAGCACCTCTAGCTTCATGGCAATCCATCATACACATGTTCTCCTTGGTACTTTTCAAGTAATATAATTGAGCCTCAGTAGCTTCACCTCTATTAATAGCAATTTGTAATAAGAATATTTCCTTATGAAGGTTGGACTTATGAGAATTTAGTCTTGAAGCCATCAATTTACCACATGTTTGGAAAACCACTAGAGGGGAGTACAAGCGTTAGTCCACTAATCAATCCAATCATCCTCTTCAAGGGGTTTAGGATGTAGATTCCATATTTACATCAATAAAGAGCAAAGGGAGCTACTATGAAGAAAGGTAGTATTAAAAATATAAAGGTCATTGGAAGAGCGGGAGTAGCCAAAAAGGGAAAGAGACCAGTGAATAGGATAATGATATGACAAAACCTGTGTATAATATGTCTAAATAGGAGCATTATTGGTGGTAGTAAATTGAGTAGAAGCATTCATAGATAGGTAGACCCGATCCAACCTAGAAGAAATGTAGGAGTCTCCATGTCTAGCATTGCTCTAAGTCAACTAATTAGAAGTACTTGAAGAGGGGTAATTTCCATTAGCTTCTTGCAAATTCAATTTGCTCTTCAATGAAAACCAAAAAAAAAGCTCATTGTTGTCTAAACCACCTCTTTGTACTCCAAAATTATCCTTTGGATGCTCAATCATATTAAAGTCTCTTACAATAATTCAATTAGCTATGGAGAAGTTGTGCCCAAGTTGATTCTAGAAAAGCTGCTGGTAATTCAGGTTACAAGGAGCATAAATGGAAATGAACCTTACGATTTCATTAGCATACTATAATCGAACCCAATAACAATACCCTAAATTATCACAACCATGATCAATAATAGAATTTTGTCACTTACTATGAAGAAGAATTATAGCTCCCCCTTTATTGTGTTCATGGTGCGATGATGTGATGGGACATAATAACTATTGGGAAAAATACTCTTACAAAAGGTTTGAAGATGAAATCCTTGGATTTTAACTTCTTGAATACAAGAAATATCTAGGGAATTCCTACAAATATAATCTTGAACTATATATCTTCTATAGGAATCTAAGAGTTCCCTAACATTTCATGAGCAACACTTCATTATAGATGTGAAGATGAAGAAGGATCTCCCTCAATCACTAAACCCTGAAAAGAATTCTTGGACTCAAAGCTATTTACTAAAGGATGACAAGCACTTGTTCTTCTGTCAATGAGCTGATTAGCATTAGCAACAATTAAGGATTGGTGTCCTTTAGGGAAATCGCTAAAGATAGGATTATCATGTGTGATTGAGGCATAAGATTTCTGGATAACTTGCTCCCAGCCACTAATAGCATCTTTTGGAGCCCCTTATTGGTTAAGAGGATTATTAGTAACATTGGTAGTCTCAACATTGGTTAAGAGGATTGTTATCATATTGGGGTATGAAGAAGAAGGATTAGCTGAGGAGTGCACCTCAATAGTATCATTACCTATATCCTTAGATATGTTTTTATCTTTTAATTCTTTACTAACCTATTCAACTAAAATTCTCTTGGCTTCAATCTTGGCTAGTAGCTTTGGACATTGAGATTTTTGATGATTAGGATCAAGAAAATAATAACAATGGTTTGGGAGTGTAAGATACAAAATTTTTTATACAAAAGTCTTTCCTTTCACATTAAATTCTAGTGAGTTAGGTCATTGCTTTTGCACATCAATTTTGACACACACTCACCAAGTTGGTCTTGGGTAGAAACTTGAAAAGGACTCCATACCAATAACCTCCCCAACCTACGTAGTAAGAATGTCAACATGTGAAGAAAAGTGTGATGGGAGTTGTGGAAATTCTATCCATATTAGAAAAATACTTTGTTCTCTTTTTCTAGGTCAAAATCCTCCTTCCAAGGTTGAAGCATAAACATGTAAAATAGATTATTGTTTCACGAAATCTACCATAGCCCTAGTTTCAAAAGCAAAAAGAAAAAAAAACCCTCTGGTAGGATTAGAAGCCAAGGTTAATCTAATATTTTAAGGTTCCTAGAGCTTTTTAACCCATTCCTAGAAAATTAAGGTAGGAGGAATCCTACCAATAAAAAAGCCAATTGCATAAAGATGGGTGAAGGTTTGAACAGTTTGATCAAAAATGTCTTTAGGAAAATCAAAACATAAAACATTGTCATTATCATCCATATTAGTATTATTGTCAGTGGGTTGCAAATTCTTGTTGGAGGAGTCCATTATTTTTTATTTTTTCCTTCCAACATTAGAAAATGAAGAGATAGTTTGGGTCATGTAGACTTGTTGGGCCCCAATCCAAACACTTTAGGGAATTAGAGTAGAGAGTGTATTAAGATAAAATAGAAACAAAAAAGAAACAAAATCACCAAGAATCCTATTCACCAAATGGCAAGAGGCATGCACAGGCACTACATTGCACACCTAAAAACCCTCACCTATCTCAGCCATTGATGGAAGAAGGTCCCACAAATTAGCACTCAAGCACGATCCCACTTCACAATAGTGCAATGCACGATACTACAATGCCACTCAAGATCACTTAGAATGATGGCTCTAGTTGCAAAAGAGCCAGTCATCACTGTAGCCATGCTACTAACAAGGTAATAACCTTCATCAAAGATTCACAGATGAGTACGCCCACAACAACAATGGTCAACAAACCTAGTTGCAACCAAAGAGAAGATCTTAGCTCGAAACCCCCAAAACACAATAGTCATTTCCTACCCAAAAATAGCAAGGTCAACCTTATGAAAATTTTTCTCGTATAAATCTATGATTAAATCACATATTATTCACTAGATAGATGGGTCCTCTATTCTGCAAATCTTGTGCTTTTGTAATTTGAATGTCACATTCATTGTAGTAACATGGCTATTTTTCTATAGTTGTGGATGCATTTTTATGGTATCTCTCTGAGACTTGTAAGACAATTTAGATAGAAATGTTTTACAATTATTGGTTATTATTTCTAAGGAACATAACACAGAAACATCCAAAATGTAGCAGCTGCTAGAATACACATGTTAAGAGACCATTTTTTCAACTAAAGCTTAGAAATTGCATGCCATGGGCATGTTTTTATTTTCCCTTATTTTTCTTTTAATTTTTTGCTTCTCTCTAGCAAACCCCAGTGATGTAGGTAAACCTTGGGCAATGATTTGGCCCCCAAAATCTACAACTTAATAAATAAATGTTTGGCTAATTAAATCATTACATATTAAATAAAAGTCATTGACAACTTAAAAATCCAATAATTTCCTTCTAATTTTACAGTTTTATTTCATGATTGATCCAAACTGAGAAATTCTACTTCATTTGCTTTTAGTAAATGAATAGTTTTTGTTATAAAATTAGAATAAAAATAAAATTAGTTGATTCTTTAAATCAATTAGGGTCTAATTTTGTGGATCAACTTATCAAAATTAGTTGATTTCTTTAAATCAATTAGGGCCTAATTTTGTGAATCAACTTACCAAAATTAGTTAATTTTCAAAATTAATTTCTATCATCAATATTTATAAGTTATTTTCCAAATTTCTTGTTTCTTATTTAGCAAATTTCCTATTCTAGTTCTTTTTATAAATTGTTGTAATTATTGATTTAAGATGAATGAAAGAGTGAAAGAATTATTTTTCCAATATTTTCTTCTCTCCTTCTTGTTCATGGTATCAGAGTCAATTCTTTCATTGATGTGAAAACTTAGTTGGCAAACCAAAATGGTGATAATGACAGTTGAGTTCTCTATAGAAAATTCCTCCTTGATTCCAACTATCTCAACTCCACCCTTATCCCTTTCCTCCCCTCAAACCAAAAATCATTCTCTTCAACTCACCATACACTGGCTAAATGTAAATAATTTTCATGGATGGTATCAATCAATCCATACCTATTCTTTATCAATGAGTCTACATATTTACTACTTGTTATTGGTGTATGATTATGGTTTAGGATACTCTTCTGTAAGTTCACTATTTGGGTCATTTTCTTGGGGTTGGATTTTTCCATGCATATTTTGGATAGTTTTATGTTCTCATTCCTTAACCATTGGATGTCTTCTGATTTAGTTTCCATTCTTTCTTTTTGCATACATACTTGTTTTGAAAATTTATTATGGACCAATATAAGAATCATGTTGACATTTTTGAACTTTTGATCCATAACCACATCCTTCTTTATTGTAAATAATGCATGAAATTATTTACATTTGTATGGTTTCTTGCTCATATTCCTTGAAAATTTCCAAGGAAAATTTTCTCATCAATTATGCTAAGCCATGCTCACCTCATAATAATAAGAAAATCCTTCTTATTATTCTTTACATTGATTACAAGAAAATTTGCTAGATAAGGCCACTCATTAATAGTTTTCATTACATCTTCTATCTATTACAAAAGAATTATGATTGACTGATCTACAAGCTCTAGTCTTATATATCATTTCTTTAATGGTGGTAGGTTCCATGCCCTATATGTTTCTTGAGATATCAAATTGACTCTAGAACCTAAGTCTAGTAGAGCTTTACATAGTGAATTTCCAAAAATTTGCAAATTAATCAAAGGATTTTTAGGATTTATTTCTTTCTTAGGAAGAGTTCCTACTTATATTAAATTTGATACTGCATTAGTTAGCATGACACTTGTAATCTTTTGGTTTGGTTGTTGTGGAAGCATGGTGATTGTAGGAGAATCTATCATAGGAGAAACATGATTGGATGAATTTCCTATTCTATTAGCATTTTCTAGACTTATCTTGAAGAAAGAACATTTTCTAGATTTTCATGTAGCATTGATGGTATGATCCTCTCTCTTTATACTAACTATCCTAGTAGCACTTTTCTGTTAAGATTATGTTGGCATTTCTTCTTACATGATCAGTGGTGGTACTGGTGGTAGAGGATTAGGAGCTTAATAAGATGAACCTGTTATTGGTTGAGATGTGACTCCATGCATGGTGTTGTAGGCCTATTGTATTCTATTGGATAGTAGGAAGAAGAAGCATAAATAGGAGTATTTCTAGGAGATATGGGATCTCATACATAGTATCCACAAGGATCTAGTTATCAATATTAATATTGTTACCTTGGTGATGAAATCCCCCATGATTGTGATTGTTACCACTATTGCTGGTATTATTTCCATAGTTGAGAATAAGTCCCACTTGAATAGTACTTTTGTTGATAGGGTTATATATAATTACCTTGTAGATAAGATAATAATCTTGGAATTTATTTTTGGACAAAATTTGGATATAGTACATATGTCCTAGACTCTTATAAGTGGGCCATGAGAGAACAACATCCCTTAAGATGTTCATACAAGCACATTTTGCAATTAGCATAATCTTTAGAGATTAAGTTTATAATTTTCTCAATAGTATAAATTTTTCCTTTATTTTTATAATTTTCACATTCATTGTCTTTTTCTTTTTCTTATTCTTATTTTTGTTAAAGGCTTCTTTGGTCTTCTCTTCTACTATCTATATTGCTATGACAAATGTTTCATCTATAGAGTACCATATTTTCTCTACCTTTGTTACAATATCATTGATTAATTTTTGATTAGGGAGAGTCTTTCACTAGATTTCATCTTTTAGAGTTTCTTCTTCTTGTATTTTACATATCCTTACATCTTTTTTTCCAATGGATAGATTGCTATTATACTCTTTAGTGGATTTTCTATTATGTACTTCTTCTTCTTTTGTTACCTCATTTAGTAACCTTTGAATTCAATGAGCTATCATCTTTGATAATCTTCCTTTGGCATATACTCTAAGGGTCTATCTGGTCTTGTTCCTTAGTCCATTGATGATATGCTTAAGTTGTTCACTTTGAGAAAATTCATGGCCTAGACATCTATATAATAATGAATAGTATTTGACCATTATTGCATCAAGTGATTCATGTGTCCATTGCTTCCATCCTTGGATCTATTTTCTTAAGTTCAACATTCTAGAATAAGTTTGGTATTTATTATTAAAAAGTTCTAGCATGGTATTTTATCTTCTAATCGATTCTAGTATTAAGGATTTGTACAAGCTTTCTACTTCCTTAATGAATATTCTAGGAAATAACTTTAATTTCTACCAATCATTCTTTATATTCTAGAGGATGCAGGTATTGTGGAAAGCTTGGAAGTAATGTTGCAGATCCACATTATATTCTCCTTCCAACTTTGGAATATTATTCATATCAAGTTTCTTGATGTCACTATCCCTTAGATGCCTAGTAGGTATGTACACTGCTTCCCTTACATTGATAATACTGCGAGTAGCTAGTAGGGGTTCTTCATAGTCTTTAGGTTCGTAAACTCCATTGCAGTAGTGATCTCTTTGATGTTTATGATGTTCTCTTCTCCCATACCTAATTTCTCTCCTTCTATCTTCTTCATTATCTTCCACATTTTTAAAATGCCTTTTTCTTCTATCATCATGCCTTTAATGATCCCTTGTTATTTATCCTTCTCTATTAGAGTTTATTTATGAGTGTGATGAAGAGGATGGGGGAGTTGGAGAATGGTGCTGACTAGTTTTTCTTTTATGAATCTTAGATTCATCCCTTCTAAATCTATTGGAGGTTTTAGGCCTCAAAGTTTTCCTAAGTCTAGATTCTACTTCATCTCTTCTCATAATTTCTACCAGAATTAAACATAATTTTATCTTTATAGGATCTTCAATGCATATTACTAGTATTTGAGAGTTGGATCTAAGAGTCTGGTAAGGCTTTTTAGCTTTATATGGTTCTTCTTCTTGTTTCTCACTAAGGATGACTACTTGTGATGCTTTCTTTTCTTTTTCATATTCATATCTTGTTACCATAAGAGCATCCCTTCTTGCTTGTGCCTTTGTTGGTTGATATGGCCTAGTCATGTTCTTGGTAACTTGGTATCCTTATTACACAAGACCCAAATTTGACCTCATCAGTGCTTCTTGAAGCATATATAATGTTGAACATTCTGCTTGCAAGACAATGTTTCCTTGTAAGTCTCTCCATCTAATTTTTTCATCCTAGTAGAAAATAAATGTAAGATTAGGATAATAAGGATTACTATGAGCATTTTAGATTCTTGTTTTCTTTGATGCACTCCAATTATCTTTGTTATAATCTTTGATGTTACTTTTATTAAGATCAATAGTAGGTGAGATTTCACTTTGGATATGGAAGAAATTTTAATTTTGTTGATGCTTAAATGTGTGTGTAGTTTAAAAAACTATTTTAAGTCTAAAAGATAGGCTTGGTAATTCTTGATATAATGAACTATGTAAAATCAACTAATTAGTAAATGTTAACATATCCCTGGCAACAATGCCAATGATGAGTGGTAAGGTATTCCAACACTCAATCATACAAGTCACAAGTGTTTATGCATAACCATATCATAATTCATGGATGGATAAGATAAGTATACTAATGAGTTGATAGTAAGTTTGTGATCATTGTCTTTCTACTTAGAGTTAGCAAGGTGCAAAACATATGGTTTAACTCTTATTGAAATATATGAGAAAACTATTTTCATTGGCTTTAAGTATGCTAAGTGTTGACATGATGAAAATTAATGTAATTTCTATCTCTAAGTACAATGAAAATGTAAATCTATTCTATATTACGGTGATAAGTATTTGTTCCATGTTTTCTATACATGTCTTCGGCTGATGTAACTATTATTAGGATTATGAAATAACTTTACTATTGAGTGAATCAAGCAAAGTTACTACTAGATTATCAAATAATTATACTTTAAGCTCAAAACTATTTGTACTCATTCCAGCTTACTAAGAAACATTGGAATAGTAAATGACTTAAAAAATATAAATGACTTAATGAAAGTAAATAACATGAAAAAGTAAATCTATTCTACATGATATGCTACAATGATGAAGAACAATCTCAATATCTATTACTATTCATGAATTATATCCAAGAACAATACACTTGAATAAAGATTCTCTATAGCTATAATTTACCATACTATAGAAATTTACAACTAACTCTAACTTCAAGAAAATAAACTACAAGAATTTCACTAAGTGTAGGACTTAAATCTATTTTTGATGGAATGGTGGACTTCTACCAATAGGCATGCCCATGGCCCACTACATCATATCTACGATTACATATGTTGGGTTACGATATTGCATCTACAATATCGTAGTCCTTTTGAATAAATATTTCATCACTTGACAATTTTGGTTCTATTACAATCAAATATGTGTATCTCTCTTTCATGCTCATGTTTATGGCTATGTTTAGTGTATTTCTTAGAGATTTCAAGATGTAAACCTAAATATAGTGAAGCTTTACTGATCTCTCAAGGTAGAGGAAATATTCTTGATTCTATCAATTTTAATAAGTAACTTACCTTCTTATATATTCTTTTCTTTTTGTGATGGTTTTTCATTAATGATATAATCATATTGTATATGTTGTTAATCTAATCTAGAGTTAATGCATTCTCATCATAATTTTCTATTTTCAATAATTTTTTCTTTGCATTTCATGCTCTTCTTTCTTCTATAGTACCTTCATTTGGTTGTGGTGGTAATAATGACAACCTTATGCATTGTGATGAAACTAGAAATTCCATTAGAGCTTTTCCACAATTTCTAGAATAGTGTAGCAACAAAAACATCTAACAAAACATGAAATCTTAAATTGACAGTGACTATAGAATATTTTTGGCATGTATGATCATGTTCAATGTGCTAAAAACTAGGGACATAATTTTTAGACTATTGATGTTAGCTGGTCACTCATCTAGATTGACTTTGAAATTGAACCATGAACCTAGGGGCATTATAGACAAATTGTAGGACTCATCAATAATAAAACGACTACTTATACTGTTTGGTTGGTCATTTAATTTGAGTTGGAATTTAACCTAGAAGCATTTCAATAAGTATTAGTGAGGTTCATTAATAACTTGATTTACAATAATGAAACTAGTATAAGAATGGTTAGTCGATCATCTAGATTAACTTCAAAGTTGGCCCATCAATCTAGTGGCATTGCAGTCAGTAATAAACCTTATATAGGATGGTATTGAGGAGCTATAAAATAGGGTAAATATAGGGTTAATATTAGTCATACTGTAATCCAATAGTTAGTTTGGACATGCATGAGGATTTCTAGCCCAATAGTTGATTTTTTCTTACATGATGGTTGACTTAGATAGGTGAGACATTACACTAGATAGTCCTTGATGGGTAGTTAAGTTAGTATTAGTCTTATAGTTATTTCAAACATCTAATGTTGGAAATCTTAATACCATAGAAACCTAGGAAAAATAATGTGTTAATGGTATTAATTAATGGTTAAATCAATTATAATTTTTGTTAGTTCTAACATTATTCTTTATATCATGGGCCCAATATTCTAGCTTATTCTATGTGGTACCAAGGTGATTTTCTTTACCATGAGGGTGTTTCAACCCTTCTTGCATGTGTTTCATGTAGATCTTAGTTAGGAAACTCACATGGAGATTTCTAGTGATGTTGCAAATGCTAGATCATAGTGGCATATAAGACAATTAATTTTCATAAAAGTTTTTTAGAAAAAAGATTCAATAATTTTTGTATTCTTAGAGCCATGTTATATATTTGTAAATGACCATTATAAATCACTTATATATCTCTTGTAACTCATACATCAATGCTTTGTACATAAGTTCATGGTATATCATTGCATGAATCTTGATAAGTAATTTATTCAAGTATGATTATTGAATTATAAGTGTTCATACCTCACACATTAAGGTTTTTTAATAATTAAATTTTTGGATTTTATGTTTTGCATATGGAATATATGGATTTCTAATTATTTTCATCATTCCCCTTAAGTAATTTTATATTTACCTATAATTAATTTTAGGATGTAACACATGTAGTGTGTTGACCTTGTTTTTGATAGACCATGGAACTATGACAATAAGGATATATTTAATGAAGAAAATAATAGCTTGATCATGACTAAAGGAAATCATAGATTTAGGTTATTTTCTAATTTTAATCAAACTAATGAGTATAATTTGCATTCCTCATTAATGCTTTCTAATTTTAAAAAATTGGAAAGGATGAATAGTAGGGATGATATTTTCTACTATGCCAAAACTAATATAGATGATTTGGAAGATCATATTGATCATGTTAATCCTATTTTTGGGAATGAGAATATTGTGTCTCATGTACATTATGATAAGAATGGAAGTATTTTTTAATGCTTGATAGACTTGGAAACAATTTTTTCTATTATTTTTACCATTAGTGATTTGCATTGATATGAGTGCTAAAATACTCTAAATGTCACCATTAGTGATTGATAATGATCATGATAATTTGGATGTTGAGAATGAAATTATAGTTTGACATAAGTGATGCTTGGAAAATGAAAAAGTTTATTTGCTAGAAATGATGGATTATCCTTGTGCATTAGTAAGGCTTGGAAGCATATCCCATTAATTAATACTAATGCCTTACTCTCTATATTTTTGCTACATCTTTGTGTAGATTTGAACCATTGTGGGGATGCAATTAAAGCATTCAAAGGTGATGATAAATTATTAAAAGTGTGATAGGACATGAGGACAAGTATTCAAGAGAAATCAAACTTAAAATCTTAAGTATTGTGATTAAGTATAATCATTCTTGTACTTCTTGTAATAATATAATTCATGCTTTAAGTAATGAATCATTAATCAAGGTAACTACAAGAACTCCTATCATTAATAATGGTACTATTCAAGTGGGATTCCATCGTAACCTTAAGAGTATTATTAGTAGTGACAAAAGCCATAGTTCTGGGAGATGCCATAGATAAGGTAGTAATATGCATATGGGCAATTTGATCCCTACGGTTATTATCTAATAATCTATACCACCAAGGGGCATCACCACTCATGTCTTTGTACATTACTACTATCCTCCTAAGTATCATAGACTTGTCACTCTAGGAGTCAAATCTCCTTTATATGCTCCTTATTCTCATTATCACTCTTAACACATGCTCCTAATTCATTACCACTTACTTTACTCAAGCAAGGTAAAATACCTTTACAAAAACAATAATGGAATTCCATAAGAGTTGTAAACATGTAAATGGATGTTAACTCACGTGATCCTAAGTTAAAGCCTTACAAAAATCCATTCTTTAGATCTTCCAATCCATCCAAACCTATAGAATCATCCATGGTTGTGCACCCTACACCTAGGATCTCATAGATGCATTCTAAGCCATCTTTAAAACAAAACATAGCTAACATATAAACTATCATCCTAACTCATGTAGTTAATAATTAGATTAAGGTAAGGAATCTTTTTAGGAACAAAATTAATCTAATAAGTCTCCTAATTTATCTATAGATGGTAAGAAATGCTCCTTGAATAATTCTATTAGACTCAAGTTTTAGAGATAAATTGATATCACAAGAAATGTGGAAAGCCTAGAACCTATCTTGTTTGAAAAAAATGAAATATCATATTAGAGCTTGTTGATCATTCTATTATCATTCCCTTAAGATTAGTTAAAGACATTGTAACCATCATCAGTGAATGATCATACTCTATTGATTTCTTGATGATCTATATTGACAACTACAAAGGGGAGTTTCCAATCATCATGAAAAGGGCTTGGCTAAGCATAGTTGATGCTAAGCTTTGAAAAAACTACTTGTTCTTGGAAATTTTCAATGAAAATGAACATGGAGTTATGGAGAAGAAGTGCATTCAATGCATTGCATAGAGTGATATAGGGTGCAAGTACATGTAAAAAATTTGTGTAATGAAACATAAAATTATCATAACATGCAATCATTAAGTATGAAAAAGTTGTAGTATGTAGTAGCCATAAAAAAGGAATCCAATGGCTGATTATAAATTAAAGTTGCAATTGCAATATGTGCATGTGATCCCACTAAGCCCTCATAAATGATTATATTAATAAATTGTATGAAATGTAGTAGCTAGGATGCCAACTTTCCCATGTAGAAAATAACCAAAAAGTAGAGATGAATTGGGGAAAGCTAAAAATTTCTAAAACAAGTGCATTAGAACCCATGGAACTTAAAATATTGCCTAAATATCTTAAATATATGTTTTTAAAGAATGGTAAAATGGTAATTGTAAATGCCTACCTCACAAAGGAATAAAAACAAAAGTTACTAGTGCTTGTAAATAAATGATCAATAACCTTTGTCTGGCCATATGATGAGATAAAAAAAAATTGATTCTTACATATGCTAGCAAAGAATCTATACTAATCCAATCATTATGCCTAAAAGATAGCCATAAAAATGGTTAAATCCAAAATTGAAGAAATGTATTAAAAAGGAGATAGAGAAGTTACAAATACTAGATATATCTACCTTGTAGTAGATAGCGAGTGGGTAAGGCCACTTATTATTATTTCAAAAAAATGTTGATAGTGGAGGATTTAAATTGATTTTAAACTATTAAATATGGAAACATTCAAAGTTCATTTTTTGTTGCCATTTTTAGACTAGGTATTGAATACTATTGTAAGGCATAGACATTATAACTTCTTTGATAACTATAGTGATTATAATCAAATTCAAATAGTCTAAGAAGATCAGGCAAAAACTACATTTATAAGTTTCTAGAGAACTTCCACCTATAAGAAGATGCTCTTTGTCCTATGTAATGCTCTTGTAACATTTCAACATTTTGTCCTCTGTATCTTCTATTAGTAAATTGACAATGGTGTAGAAGTCTTTATGGATGATATCTTTACCCATGGTTTTGATTTTAAGCAGATACTAGACCATTTGGAGTAGGTACTATCGTAGTATGTAAAGACTACTCATAAGCTTATTAGGTAGAAAAGCCATCTCATGGTCCAAGAAGGCACTATTATTGAACATTAGATATCAGAAAAAGAAATAGAGATGGATCCTAAAATGATAAGATTGATTCAAGCAATCACGTAGAAATAACAAATAGTAAAATATGTCAGATCTTTCCTTGGAAACATTGAATGCTATAGAAGATTCATTGAAAGATCTTCCAAAATTACTAAACCACTGGTGGAGTTAATGAAAGGGATGTATTATTCAAAAAACACCAAGGAGTATGATCACGCATCTTAGCTCTTAAAATAGTACTTGTGGAAACTTTAATTCTAGAAGCTTTTGATTTGTTTAAGTCATTGTACATCATGACCAATGCATAAAAGTTTGTATTGGAAGCCATGCTTATGAAACTGGGTTATTAAAACATCCATATTTCATTCATTGTACAAGAAAAGATATTATAGGTACACAATTGAACTACACTACCATGGAATAAAAGCTCATGATCATGGTGTATGCCTTCAAGAAATTTATACACTATGGGCTTGGAAACCTATCTTTTATAGATACTAATGAAAGTCTAATATGATTCTTGAAAAATAGGCTAATAATTAGTCCTTGTATCTAGTGTAGCAATGCCTCTCTTAATTCCCTTGTGCATTGTTCAACAAGTTATCTATGCAGGTTTTAGCCTTGAAGAAGATGTAGATGAGTGGGTCCTCTTAATATATGTCTTATTATGTTAATTTTGTTGATGATAATTCTTGGATGTTTTGGCATGTTTTGGGGCATTTTGGACTTATTTTGATTAGTTTAGGGGGTTCCATGGTCTATGGGAACTTTTTTGGAGCCATTTGAAGGTTCCAAACATAAAAAAAAAACCATTTTGTGTTTAGCCCTCATAGGTGAGACACTCAACCAAAAACTAGGATGTCTAACCTGAGACGTCCTAATTGTGCATGAGACATCTTAGGTGAGACATCTCACCAGAATTTGAAACATCCCAAGACTAGATGGGACATCTCAAAAGAAAAAAAAAAGACATCTCAACTCAGAGCTGGGTTTTCGTAGGAGACATCTCAATAAAGTTAGAGACAACCCATATGGATGGGAAAACTTTCAAAAATACTTGTCCTAATTTTGCAAACAACTAAAATGTAATGGAAAAAGATGAAAATAGTTAGGGAAAATATAAGAAGATTTGTGAAACATCTAAAAAACCTCAAGGTTAGTTGATGAAAGGTTTTTAGGATTCTTATCTACTAATTTAACATAAATATGAATGTATTCATCATTTTTTATATGACTATGAGTGGGAGAAATGCTCTTGAGAGTGGAGATCTGAGTAAGAAAGAGTGGGTGAGCACATTGGATGAGTGAAATTAGTGATTGTATCATGTGTTGGTCTATGTGTTCTATTCTACTGTATCTCACTTGTGAGTTAATATCTCAGTCTCAGGTTGTGGAAGATATTTCTATTGATTGTATCTTACATTGAGAACAATCATTGTGCAGTTGTAGAGCCTCGTGCTCTACAATATTGGTTGAGTGTAATAGGTTTTGGATGTTGTGGGTTTTATGAACCTTGTTATAACCTTCTATTAAATTAATTGAAGATAGCTAGTTTTCTTGTTTTCTAGCAAAACATTTTATCTTTGCATAATATCTAGATTTAGTGCATTGAAGGTGATTTAATTATAGAGTGAACCTAATTTAGTATCATATAATGATTAGTCATTTTATAGAATTTCCATATCATGATGATCAATAGAAAACATACTAAGAATATTGAGGCTAATTACTTATCTAAGCTATAATGGGATGACAAGGCTGATTGATGAGTGGCGAGGTACTCCTACACTCAACCATACGAATACGAGCGTTACACGTGCAATCTAGTCGAACTCCACAGACTAAGTGCCTACATGCCTTATGGAACACTTAAGGTTACTCATTCGTTATCTTCCTAGGCTTACTTGTATTTGTCACAGTTGTATGGTTAAGTAAGTCTGAGGTATGTGATTTTTATATCTTTTATGTTTTATCGCCTATGATAATGAGGGAAAGGGTGAAGAGACTAAGTAACTAATTTTAACTAACTAAGTTCTACTACCTAGCATCAGTATCCATTCCCACTTGCCATTCACATCCTAATCCGATGCAACCTTCTGGGATTACCAAACGCTATTCGTTGTTGGGATTACCAAGCGTAACGCACGTGCTCGAAGTGATTGTACTGAATGCACTTAGGAGTGTTGAGGGTTGAGAGAGATTTAATTAACTAATAAAGCATTTAAATAATTAAAAATAATTAAATTCCTATTTAGCTTAGTCCATGCATTGCAAGGTTTATCCAAAAAGTTTGTTTTTATTTCCGTACACAAACTTGTGCTCAGGTACAATATTTGCTCGAATAAAGATCCGTTCCCTTTGGGACTCCTACTGCGGGCACATGGAAATTACTCTAACTCTGGAATAAAAAAACTGCAAGAGTTTGGCTACGGTCTAGATCTAGATGGAGAAACAAGGGATAGCCGCCTCTTATTTATAGATTTGGCGACAAGATGCGATATCGCTTATGCGATATCACAAGGGAAGATGTGATATTGCATACACGATATTGCGAGGGATGCGATATCGTGGCCCATGTGATATCACATTCCATCATACCCCCATGACTGAATAAAAACTCATGCTTGAGTTCCTTACAAAATATTGGGAAGGTGTGGGATTATTGACTTGAATGGAACTAATGGTGAATGGGATGACATGTGAACAGATCATCATTACAGAACATGATAAAACTAGTGTTCACGACAACACAAAAGTGAACACCTTATACATTTGACATTAGGCCATATTTGGCAGCTAAGAGAGAAGAGAGAAGAGAGAAGAAGTCTGCTACTGCCAATTCCAAGATTTCACCTTTCGTTGTCTACCCGTAAGCGCGCCATCCATCTCGTTCCTTGCATAGCTGCTTTAGCATCGATCCAATACAAGTGTTCCCTCTAGATCCAATCTATTGTTGTATGATTGCCATTTGCACACACAACACAGTCTTTATATTAGCAAGGCTAAATGAATTACAATGCAGTTGATACCTTGCTTCGGTGAAAGGTCCATTGGCTGAGTTGTGGTATGGTTGATACGGGTCTAGAGATATAATAGTGGTGACTACCGAAGGTGTAGGGGTTAGGAGAAAATTGAAAAAATTGGGTCTAGACCCTCATGACTAAGAGCGAACCTCTGATAGCGATAGAATGGAGAAAGAAAGAAAAAGAACAAGAAAGATGGAGAAAAAGAGACAACTATAACGTCGATGAAATAGATGTCAAGATGGAAATGAACAAAATAGAGTGAATTGTAAAAATGTTAAGGGAAAGAATTTAACTGGTGTACTAAATAGGAATGCTAGTGGGTCCTCCCCAAAGTAGGCTTATGCCCTTAATGCCATGACAAACCCACATTTGAAGAGTCCGTAGGCTCTGGGAATGTCATTTGGAAAAAGAGTTAAAGTCTTAACCACAAGAATTTACCAAAAAGAAAACAATGCATCACCCAAAATATGGACTATTGATACAACCAGCAATGAGGTGAACAATGGAGAGAAGGATGGAAAGAAGAGAATGGAATGAAATCCCAAGAACAAGGTGGTGTATAGCCCCTTGTATATTTCATGGTTAATGTGACTTAGCAGATCACATTCCAAGTCCGGCCTCAACAAACCACATCTAGTGACTTCGCATTAATACATTCGGTTGACCCATCCTCTTGAAGTAACAAGAATGTCTCGACCAAAGAGTCACCAACATTTCGATGAAGCGAAAGATAAAATAGGAAGCGAGGAAGGGCCTTAGTTAGAGGGAACATTTTTATTTTGAGTTCCATAACTAGTGCTTGTAGCCCAAGGGATTATTTTTTTTAAGGGGTGTGCTTTGAATTCTGACTTTTTTTTATGTGTTTATAGGTGAGAACCACACCATGCAAAGACTTTGTTATTTTTATTAACTTAGCTTCCCGATAATGGAGCAATGTCAGAATGGGAAGGAAAACTCAAAAAGAAAACATCCAAGAACCCAAGAGAATGGCCAACACAAATGCATCAAGTTCCCTTGAATTCACACCCTTTTCAATCCTTGAGTCCTTCCTTAGTTTGAGAAATGCCCAGTCACTGATTCGT